>CM045763.1:43518217-43792872 GCA_025200525.1 Camellia lanceoleosa | reverse complement strand
AGCATCAAATAGTGCGCTTAACTTCTCGGAGGCCATCATCAATGCCAATGCAGTTTTTCTAGCGGCAAGTATTAAGTGATCACGCAGAGTAAAGGTTTTGGCTTCGACGAGAAGATTGGGAGATGCTTGATTCCTTCCGACCGATAAGCACCGCATTGACTCGTGATGCCGTGAAACGCATGCTGTGATAAAGGTAGGAGTTCTTCACGGCTTCAAGAGTTACCAATATGGCCAAGGCTCGAATACGTATATTCCTTTTGAGCTCGGCCAAAAGCCCGGTCACATTTCCTTTCATCCCATGAGAACTTTGATTTCAAAGCTTGAAAAGAAAGGGGGGCAAAGTGATCCGATGACCGAAGCTTATAAATCGGTTAAGCGCTGGTGGCTATTCCAGCAGATAAGTTACACGCCCTTAGCCGAAGCTATGGCTACTTTAATTTTGTACGGCTCGATCCGGTGGGGTCTGCTTCTGGCGATGCCTCGCGGGTTTGTGACTAGGAAGCCTAAGAATTTTCTCCGCTGATCCCACGCTAAAGGCACACTTTGAGACGATTCAGCGAGGCTTTCAGGTAAGTTGTTTGGAGAGAATGGTGAACATCTCGCCAAGTTTGACAAGTGGTCCGCTGATGCCGGGCCAATTGTTGACCAACCATATCATCAATGTAAGCCTCCATTGTTCGCCTAGCAGAGGAGCCAACATCTGGTCACCATCCTTCCGAAAATTGCTCCGCGCTTTCTTCAAACCAAAAGGCATGACGCTAGCGTAAGAGTCCCCTTGGGGTAGTGAAGAAGTGATGGTCGGGCCATGCATGACAATCTGGGATGATAACCGCGTGGTAGTAGCATCTAAGAAACCGAGCTCGTTATGTCCAAACCGCTAAGTCCACAATGCCGGGTCTATTCTCAAGGCAAAGGAACGCCGCCTTTAGGGCAAGCTCGCTGATGGTCTTAGTAGTCAACACAACCTCGCCACTTCCCATTCTTCTTGGGTACAATAACCCGTGGTTTGAGCCAGAATCCACCGAGGGTAGTGCACTTCTAATAGCTCTTTTGCCTCAAGCAAATTTCTTCACCTCTTCCTGCAACTTACCTTGGCGTGCATGCAGTCCGATCTTCTCGTTTCTATGAATGATCGGCTTTGCAATCCGGAAAACATTCAAAGTGATGGCAAATAAAACTTGATAGACGGCTGCCGCATGTCGTGAAGGGCTTACCATAAGACTTCATGGCGTTTACCATCAAGAATTCCACCATCGTCCTTTCTTGGTGTAGTAAGGCTTGAACCGAGCAAGAAGAACTTGTTTGGACTTTTTGGTGTCAATCCCAACTTCCATCAATTCTTCAACTATCTTATGTCTCAAAATTTCTTTTGGTGCCCACATCGTCAAGGACTCTTTCGTCTTCCTCGTCCTTCAATCATTTGGACGAAGCCTTTGGCAAGGCCAAGGGGCTCCCCATTTACCAATACCACGTGAGCATTGCTTCTCGACTATGACTTGATTTCGCCCTAAATCTCCTTTTGATTGCCCCCATAGCTTGAGGGGAATCTCTTGCTCACCGATGGTAGGTCGACGCTTACGGCTCGCGTATAGCGTGAAGCTTCATATCCCCAACCAAGGATCAAAGTTATAAGTAAACCAAGCACTGTAGTACCTCCAGAACTCCACTTGTTTTTGACCATGGATCCCGCTTGACCGGGCAGATAATTTTTTCCAAAGGCCACTGGGCTGCCAGCTGAAACCAACCAAAGGGCGGTTGCTAAGCCGGAGCCAAAGTCTATATCTCTTGAAGTTTGAACTGGCTTTGAACGCTGGGTTATAATATATGATCTCGACCGAAGCTTCCCAGATCGATCAAGATGCGCTTGACATCGAATTCTTTGACGCGAAGCGTGACCACTCAAGGGCATCAAGTTGTGCAAGGCGTCTGGATGCGCCTAAGTCCCTTTTTGTAGAGAAACCGATCACGCCCTTCTTCGGGTCTTCCCATCTTGATCGCAGCCGGATCGATTGTACAAACTTTCCTTATGTGCTCGCTTTCTTGATCATAATACCGGAGTCAGATACACACGCCGCGTCTCCACTATGCCGTGAATGACATTAACAACCCCTCGTGGAGGTGCTTCTAAGTCATCTGGTCCTCGCGAATTAATCCCGGCTTGGCGCGCCGCTTTCACACCCCTATCAATGTGTACAGTCCAAAATGTCCCAAATGTCCGGCCGCGACTAGCTCCTCCAGTGTTACTTCAGGCCAATACCCTTCCGTCCGTGTTCCAGGCTTTCCGGGTGAAACGCAAGGCAAGGATATCATGATTGAAGTTCTTCGGTATCGCTTAACTTAACAGGAAACCGATATAATCCTCGCCACGTATTTCACTAAGTATGCGATAAATTGGAATCTAAAGACCGTGGGTGATGCTCGGCCCTGCCTTCAACCTTCGCTTGCATCACGACGTTATCTCGGGGTAGTCATCTCGGCCATTTCGATTTCACCCCTTACCTCGATTTTTGGCGACATTTGAGCCACTTGGTTCCGATTCCTCAAAGGCTATGATCATTTGAACAGCTTTACATCCTGTCGACCGCTGCAGGTACCTTGCCACCGACCTCTTTGTCTGCTGGTTAAGCACGGAGTTGCTCTTTCATGAGTTAAGTAGATGTCACGCATCATCTTCTACTCGGATGTGCCTTGGTCATTGATGCGCCGTGACACTGGCCCATGGATGTCGGTCGGTGCATAGTAAGTTTGAGTCCCGCAGTCTATGTCCGACCGGGAGACCACGCTAGGGCTGGGTGATTACCAGGTTGGACCGGCAATCCAAGATCTCGTTGAAGGTTTCCCAATATCCGAATTGTATGCTCTTCGCTGTCGCTCGACTCCATCTTGACACCGTGAAGGTGGTCGACTTCTTTTGGTGTTTTGGTGTTGGTTTTGAAGCGCCACACAAAGGCTTTTAGCCAATCGGGTGCTACCTTCAATGCTTCCTTCCTAACCTCTTGAACCATTTCAAGCCCAAATTACCAAGTTTGACGGAAATATTAGGCACATATGGGCGCCATTCCGTTCGTGTCCGCCATTTAAGGACCTGCCTAAGTGGCTTATATGCATATACGGATCTGTCTTTCCGCCATAGAGAGCGTGAACTCGTCAGGAAGTCATGAAGCGGTGTTGTTTCTATCTCTAGGGAGAAAGGAGGGCGCCATCCTCGCCAAGTCTCTGGCTCTAGAAGGAGAGGCAATAGCCAGGCGGGGGGTATTCCGACTTCACTGGGGCTGCGTGAACCCCATAGGATAGCCGCCGAATGCCGACACCCTCCGAGTTTTCGCCGACGAGCCCGCTCTTCAAGACTACTCGCAAATCCTCGAACGAAGCGGAATAAGAATACCTCGACGTCATCGCCGACGCGAGGGTTGATAGGCGCCGCTCTATGCGCCGGACCTTTGTACGCAAGGCTTAATCTCCAACTTTGTAACTTCTGGTGATAGAAATGGACGGAGTGTGCCACCGCTCGACCGCTCAATGGCGGGTTACGGGCCACCGTGGTCTCCCACTCCAACTACACCCTTCCATGTCACTTAAGATCTCTTCATCTTCGCCGCCATTCATTTAATGACGGGCGCCTTGGTCCTTAGCTTGTGTTCCAATGAACTGCATGCGATTCTTTCCGCCACCGCGACTGCCCGACTGGAGAATGACCAAAGCTTTCTTCCATGCTTATCCTCAAGACGCCTCTTGAATGTCCTCCTCGAGAAGTCTCCAGTCCGCCATAGGAGGAATGGTCGATGTCCTTCTCTCGCTCGACCGGTAACTCCGCTGATGGCGCATAATGGAATTGCCGTTGTTCGCCATGGACGGCGATCAGATGAGCCTGGAAGACAACATTTTTTCCGTCAAGTTTTTCCACAGACGGCGCTAATTGTATGGGGAGCAAATATTCAGGCGAGCCCGTACTCCTTTCTTCCAAGCTTTTGCTCGTCTGGACGACTCATGAGCACAATCTACATGAGCTACCCAAGGATGTGTGTGGCCGAAAACCCCTCCCGACGATCAAGTTAGCACACACTCGTGGATAGAGCGAGAAAGGAGAGAGTTGAATGTAAGTGTATATCTCACCAAATGTTCATCTGTCTAGTATGGGGGCGCAGACTCACTTATTTACCTTCGCACCCCAAATCTACTCCCATTAGTCTTTTTCGGCTAATACATGGTGTCATTATCCCATATGTCAAAGACAAATATAGTGAACATCACCTAACCAAACCGCGAAGCTCCACACCATCGAGCTCGATAGCAGTCAGAGATCTCGACTATCAACGATCTGCTGCGCAATTTAGCCTAGAGTGCTTCGCCGCCAAGTTCGACGACCGAGCTCTTGCATTCCTGAAGCCGAAGCCGATAAGTCATGTCGATTAGCCAGCGCCTTTCCTCTAACTAACCACCTTAGATGAACCGTGGAACCTAGTGAGGTCACGACATCTCACCGAACCCTCACTTGACCGGCTCGCACCAACAAGCCTCAAGTAGTCGGCTCTACAAAGAATCGTGCTATTACTCGAAAGCAAAAATCCTTTTCTCGATGAGCCCAGTCGCCACACTCCAAATATACCAGCTCATTAATTTGTCCGCCATTACTAATGCCCAATCCAAATCATAAATCTCCTCTCAAGAGCTGTGTGAAGACTTTTGGCAACTAAAACAGTTTAGTAGCCAAATGATAGTTATTACACAAAAAATCGCTTTAGTCACGATGAGATGGGTTTTAGCTACTAAAAAATTTTAGTAGCCAGTGATTTGCTTTTGGCTACTAAAAACATTTAGTGGCCAGTATAGTGTAGCACGTCTGCTGGGGACCTCAACAGCTCGACTCGACGGCGCTTGCTTCTAAATCTGAACCAAAGAGTCTCAAATCCGACAAATCGCTTGAGAAAACAGATTTTTGAAAAAGTAGTGCCAAACATGGATCATGCTGCTGACATGTAGTCGCCACCCAAATATTTTATTTTGGGAAATTTAGGAAACCCCGACTCCTGTCAAGGCCACATGTCCGCTATCACCAAAGTGGTCTTGGCTCGGAGCTTGGGTACGATCGGGAAGGTCGTACCATGAGCACTTTCGCCCGGCCCGAGGACCTGCCTCTACTAACTGCGTGATATCCGCTTTTGAAAACATTATATGCCTTATTCCTAAGTATTAACTCTAGAATTACTATGTGATGCGACAACACAAAAGTATAGACTAGATCGCCTAACTTGGAAATAAATATTGCATATCCGCTTGTCTCGAAAAACGTGTTGGATTTTGCTACTGCAAATAGGCTAAAATATTTGATTTCAATGAGTTGTTCCAACTCAGCAATCTAACCTCCACCCACAGTATTCAAATAGTTTATAACACATAAGCATTTAGCCACATGGCAATCCTATTGTCATGATAACAATCACACACGGCGGTATGCTAAAGCCATAAACACTTACATCAGACTGGCCCAAAACAAGGAACTGTTAGCAAACGGCATGACCTAGTTCAAGTAAGTGGCTAATGCAACGCAGTGTAAATGCAATCTAGAGTAGGCTCGGCTAACCCTAAACATGGCATGTGGAATGCGATCAAATAGCATGTATTCAATTTGAATTGAAAATCATGATGTAGCTTTGTATGATGTACCGAGCCCGGCATGTAAACAATGCATGAATGCACGCATGCATTGTATAAGGTATGCTAAAATAGACATGCCCTAATCTACCATAAGGTGTAAATAAAAGGATAGAAAGAAGTGGGGTTGGAAGACATACACCCACTCACGCACACTTATTACAAATTCGCCTCGCCGAGGGACCAAATAATAATACAGACTGAATAAATAATTAACTCGAACTAGCTAATTAAATATTACAATCAACTAAATTAATTAAATTAAATAATTAATCTAATTACATTAAATGCCCTTGATGAGGGTTAACTGCACATGGCCGTCGACTCGCTTAATCGCATCACATGCAAGTGTGCTCTGCTTTCTCCGCTTCTTCTAAAATTCTAAACTTCGGAGTGCCTCTCAGAGCACCGGGAGCATCAACGGCCGAGGTGGAGCCACCGGTTAAGGGAGGAAGCCACCGCTCGATTTCATTATCGTCGCTAAGAGGCGTACGGCCGGCACTAAAGAGTGCCGATCGGCCCTTTATCCCTGCAGAACCTGCAACTGACAGCAGCAGAGGAAACCAAAGGCAAGGCAATGCAAATCAAAGCATGTATGCACCAAGCACATCCCTCATCATGCTATGGACTCAAGAGGGCATGTGCCTCGATTCCTGACCATCAATCACAAGATTTCCATGCGTGATGATCCTAAGAACTAAGGGTGCAATTTGATTTCAAATGCATGCAATGCAAACAATCAAACAAGGGTGCCAAACCTCTATCATACTTCACTAAGAGGCTTAACATACATGCGAATGTGATGCAACCCTAAGCATGTTATCTATCATGCACACATGGACAATGGCATGGCATTTATGCAAGCATACAAGCAAGCACATGAACCAAGCATGCAAACCGATTGTAAATTGGGCTTAAACATGAATTGACAGCTCTAATAAGGCTCAAACAAGGGCTAAAAGTGCCTAGAAAATGAGACCAAATACACACACACACATGCAAGTGTTAAGGCTCAAGGCTTAGGCATTCAAAAGCAATTCTCATGCACACTTAAGAGGCCAAACATAGACTGATAGCATGCATCAAAAAACTTGAAATTCATGTCAAACATGATGCCAAATCATGCAATGAAGCATGCCAAACAAAGCATGCAAATGGCCTAGGCTTAAGACAAGTCAATAGGGCATTTAAACCACACTTGGCACAAAACACATATGGCATGCACTTAACAACCAAAAACAGGTTCTTAGCATGTTAAAGCAAGGCCAAAGAGCTACTTAGATGGTATCTAAGAGTCATTAAGCTAAAGGCATGCATTGAAGCCAAAACATGGAGCATACAAGACATACTCTAAAGCATTAACTAGGCCACTAAGGCAATCCAACAAGCATGTATGAAGGACTGAAATGGCATATTAGATGGTTCCAATCATCAAAAACAAAGCTAGAATAGCATACCATATATTCATGCTTTTGAGGCCAACAAGCCAAATACAAGGAGGCTACCAAATTCATGCTAAGATTGGCCAAAATAGCTATGGACAGAGCTAAATCATGGCAAATAAGCTACAAGCTTCACAAATCTAAGCTTAAAACATGCTAGAAAATAGGGCAAACAACCTAGACATGTTAAGGCATAAAAGGATTACAAGGCAACTATACTAAGCATGTATAGGAGACCAAAACTGACTTGAAAACATGTTATATCATGGTATAATAAACATGGAAAACAAGCCAAACATGCTCAACACACACTCAAACATGAAGCTCCTAAGGAAGCAAAATTTGTCCTTTTAAGGACATCAAGGAGAGGGGGTGGCCCTCCTTCTTGAGACTTCACATGCTCTTTTCACCACCGAAATCCCTCAAGATTAGGGTGAAGAGATCCTAAGACCAAAGTCTCGGATCTCTCACAAAATGGCACAAAGGTGACCTTTTCAAGGCCTAAAGGTGGTCAAAGTTCCTCAAACCACAAAACACTCTTAATATACAATAAAGAGGGTCAAAATTCAGAACTTTTATGTGCCAAACACTAAGCTCAAAAACAGTTCTAAATTAGGTAGAAATGAGTTACAAAAATGGGGAAAAAGTGCAAGTTTCTCACCCTTGATGACTACCTTCACAAGAGTTGTTGGTGATGCTTCCTTGAGCTCAAATCCAATAAGAACCTCCAAGAACACCTCTCGAACCTCAGCTGGGCAAGGAGAGGGTGAAACACTAGGTGTTTTAGTACAATAGTGTGAACTAAACACCTAGTGTACTAAGAGAAAAGAGAGATATGATATATGTATCTAACTTAACCCTAAAAACCAGTAGTCTCCTTCTCTAACAATGTCTAATGCTCAAAAATGCTAACCCTAAGTCAAGAGGGAGAGCTTTTCCTCTTATAGAACTTGTAAACTTACAAGCTAAGCTAAATAAGATTTCATCCCCTCCATACACGCATGGAGGGGAAGCAATGCTCAAAAGTCATTCGAAAATATCTCGTAAAAGTGCATTGTGCTGGTCGGCCGGGCAAATTGGTCATTTCACCAAATAGCCGACCGCACAATATAGTGCCGGTGATTAACTACAGCATACCACTCGGGCTCTAGCCCCAACCGGTGGTGGGATGCCTCACAAAGCATTCCCGCCCTTCCAAGAACACAAGTGTTTGGTGCAAACCAAACACAAACGGTCAAGTTCGAGGTCCTGAGGTGGGGCGCAAGAGTCGGTAGAACTCCTGAACTCCAAACTAACACAAACATGGATAATCACCGAAAGTGTTCCATCGGTGACGCCCAAGTCTTGAGGACGGTCAAAAATGGGGTGTCGATAGCTGTTCTCTTGACAGAACTCGAAAGTCATAACAATGACGGAGTGAATGTCAAAGCCCAGACGCACTCCATTTTTGACAAGGTCAAGACTTAGACAATATGCAAAGAAAGTCAGAATGGCATACATGCAATGCTTATAAGCTAACATGCACCAATCTACACTACAATGCAGAAGGATGTAAGAGAATTATGCAATTCAAAACGCCTCACACGGAGGATACAATACCAGGCGGCTCGTCCGTTGCGCCACGTGTAATGAATCAGACATACAATATCGCGGCTCGGTAGAAGAAAGCAAACTTAACAGTACCATATTGTTAGCAACATGCATGACATATGCAATGCGAAGTGATGAATGATATGCAATATATACAAAACTATGTATGAATAATGCAAATGAAAATGTAGTGCAATTAAAGCTAATGCGAACTACATGCGTGGCAATTGAATCAGATTCAAACCGAGTGGTTCGAAACCACACAAATGTCAAATAGATTGATGGAGGTAATAAGTTCGTGGTCCCATAGAACGATGTCTGATCTATGAGGAATACGCATCAACACCGCGGTCCCATAGAACGATGTCTCGATCTGGCGAGTAATACGCACGGACGCAAGAACAAGTATTGAGTGGATTGACATAAGGGGGAAACGACTACCGGGTGAGAATAATGATCCTAATGCCGGACGCAATGACTACACTACAATGTAATGGAAATGGATACAATGGGTATGGCATGCGGGCTAAACCAGATTTCGCTTAGGAAAGGCATGCACACGCATAAGCCGCCTAACATGTAAAAGGTGCCGCGAACCTCAATCCAACATACCAGGATGGAGTAGGCGCGATACACATGCAGAACTATGCTTCAACGTGAAGAGTAAGGGCACATACCAGACCAAGCTCAACAAGGAAAGGCGCAAGCCATAGATGGAAGATGATGCAGTGAATGCATGCAGCTACAATGCAATAGAAATGGATATTTACAGAAATGCATGACATATGCACTATACTACAATGGAATGCATGACATAGGCATGTTTTTTTGTGTTTTGAATGTTTTTTTTGGAATGCATGACATAGGCATGTTTTTTTTGTGTTTTGAATGTTTTTTTTTTTGGAATGCATGACATATGCAATAGTATTGATGATGCATGAGATGCAGTTTTTTTGAAATTTTGAAAATGCATGACATATGCAATAGTATTTACAATGAAATGCATGGAATGCACGTTTTTTGAAATTTTGAAAATGCATGACATATGCAATAGTATTTACAATGAAATGCATGATAAATGCAATGTGATGCAATGGTCGCTGACAGGCTTTTCCTATTCTACCAATCCGGTGATATACTAGGTTGGTTCAAGATCTCGCACTGAGGCGTAAACACGCCACCAACCTATGGGGCTTCCATACAGATTTCAAGCCGAGGGTACATCCCCGGTATTTAAACCGCATTTTTAGTCTCGAAATTCAACCTTGGCGCCCTAGGTACAAGCCATTCAAACTCTAGTTTTCACCGTCCCCACCGGTCTCCTAGGAACTCACCGCAGCACGTACAGTGGCTTTACCAGATCACCGAAAAGTCGCTTCGCACGACAAACACCAAAGGAATTGCACCTTCGAGGACTTAAGGTCTCCTTGACCGGATGTATAATGTATGCATGACAATGCATGTTGTTTTTTTTGAAATAGCGCCAACGCTACGCTGCCGAGATGCATGATAATGCAATGAGCGGTTTAAGGTCTCACCGACCTAGGGGGGGCAACCGATGAGGTGCGCTAAATAATGCGATGGAATGCATGCTAAATGCAATGAGGTGCACACTTAACGCACCGAGGTCTTTCACCTCCCCGAGATTTAAGGTCTCTAGACCGTAGGTGTTTTTGGTCCCGGCCGACCGCAGAGCTGTCTCCGACCGGGGTAATTGTTACACAATACTTAAAGTGCATGCGATGCAATGGGGCAAATGAGACGCACGCCCTTCAAAAGATGGAAAATGGAGGTAATGAGGGTGCGCTTAAGCGCTGATGAAATGCATGCCAAATGCAATGAGGCAACTCTAGTGCACCAAGGTCTTGCACCTCCAGAGGATTTAAGGTCTCCTAGACCGCTGCGGTTTAAGGTCTCGCCAGACCAGTATGGGGCAACATGCTAATGTGACACGCGCTACAAAGGGGTGCGTAACAATGCAAATGAGAATGAATGAACCATGATGAGGCGTGCATACCTCAGGTGGAAAATGAAATGCAAAACGAGGCATCGCCGCACCTCGAAATGCGATGAAATGCGAAATGAGGCACACGCGACCTCATTTGATGGAAAGTGAAGTGCAAAACGAGACGACGTGCCTCGAGATGCAAGGAATACTTAAATGAGGCACACGCATTTCATTTGATGGAAAATGAAGTGCAAACGAGGCGCACGGCCTCGAGATGCATGAATGCTAAATGAGGCACGCTGCATCTTCATTTGATGGAAAATGGTGCAAAACGAGGCGCACGCGTCTCGAGACGCAATGAAATGTGAAATGAATGTGACGAGGTACACCTTAATGCAATCAAGGTCTTGCACCTCCCGAGGATTTATGTCTCGACCGACGTGCCTTTTGGTCCCGCCGACTGCAAGGCTCTCACCGACCCGGTAATCGAATAGCGCTGAATAAGCGCGCGTTAGACAACGCGAAAAGCACAAAAACAAGGCGATTGAATGCATGCCAAATGCAATATGATGCGAATATAGCGCGATGCGTTAGGATAACGCGAGTGCACAAAACAAGCGATTGAATGCATGCCAAATGCAATATGATGCGCAAGATAGCGATGCTAGACAATGCACATGGGGCAACTTTTGAATCCTCGTAAAGACAAAAGGATACGAAAGGATACAATCTTCGCTTGAATTTGAGCGTCACGCACAGTAGAGACGGTCCGAAGTCAAAACGGAGGCCGTTTGAGTATCGGGGATGCATTTTCTTGTACTTTCTTGAGCTATGAAGACCCAAAACCCCTCAACTTGCCTAAACAGGCTCGAACACCACCGGCCGGTGGGTGGTCACCGCCACCACCCAAGGGCCAGAACTCATCTATCGGCAGAGAATAGTGCCGACTGCACAAAATAGTGCCGACCGCCAAAATGATCGATCGGGGCATGGATAATTTGCTCGTTCTTTAAAATAGGGTTCCAAACCCTATTCTAATCACTTTCCTCCGCATTTAAAATTCTACTTCTAGAGTGTTTTCTCACTTTTTCATCGATTTCCGCTGCTTTACGCCTCGTTGCCGTCCGACCACAGATACCTTTATAAGCTAACACTTTGAACCGAATATTTCTCCATTTCGTGTCCTTTCGCTATTTTCGCTTTTCGACTTGTTCCCCGATTTTCTTCATTCTTGTGTCTTTTCACATTCCTGACCCTTCCGCCATTTCCGACCTCTGGGTTGACTTTGTCGATTGACTTTTCGTATTCGCCCATTTCTCATTTTCCGCCATTTTCGCTACCACTACCATGGCAGACGAGGTTCCACATGCCCAGACTCCCCGACCATGAGATGGACCCCGGTCGAAGCTCCTCCCATTGAGCGAAGCGCCCATTCGATCCGGCCACCTATCGCCTTTGCCATCCACGCAGCACTGCAATCGATGGACTTCGCCATTTCCGCGTTTACAGTAGTTTTGGACCCGAGTTCGCCGCGCGAGCTTCCTCCCACTTGTTCACCGGGCGCCACCGAGGTAACATTCTCGCCTCTTATTTTCGCAATGTAGGATTTTCACAATTGCCGTAGCTAATCGAACCCCTTAATCGCTTAGTTTCGGCGCGCCGAACCGTAGTCGATTGTAGACAAACTCATAATCGACACTGCTAGGACCGACGCACATGCACATAAGGCACCGCACTAGTCTCAATCACCCAAACACATGGCAATAATATCAGATCGCCGATTTGCCGACACCCGCTTATTTGATTCTCAAAACTCGCACGCATGCTTGATTTGCACAAAACTATACCAACACACAGACACATCACACGCCAGAAGTTTATCAAACATACCGAGACCCGGCCTATTTGAACATTTGGTGCCGCGACACGCCATTGCATATCGATTCTCATAGGGACACCGACATGTCATGCATAGTAGCCTACACACCGGTAAGTCAAACCCGATATCGCTGAATTAAAAATGTGCACACACGTACCGTGTTCACTCTGGAGCATCTAGAACGCATTGACGCATCACGCGCTTATAGTTTACCGCAAGACACATCAAACCCGAGACCGTCAATCAAAATGTGCACACACGCATCAGGTTCCGCATGCTAACCTTCACAAACACACCGACACATCACAGTCGTAGTCCACCGCGATACATCAAGCCCGATATCCGCTTTGAATCAAAAATGTGCACACATGCACCGTGGTTTACACCGAGCATCTAAAACACACCGACGCACTCACGGGTAGTTTACTATGAGCACACCGCACCCGGCCGCTTTGAATTTTAAAAATTTGCACGCATATCGACGAAAATCGCACCGCATATCTTCATATGGCTTTTGTAATTTCTTGACTACAGGAGACTTCTATACTCCGCTGGTATGGGGAACATTACCGCCGCTGCAACGCCGAGCCGCCGACGCCAAGTTAGCCGATTGTGGATCGGGCCGGCTTTGCATCTTCTCGCAGGGACTTTCCGCACTTTCTACTTGCGCATTCTTCTTGCCGCCCGCGTAGAGGTGGTGGCACACCCCCGATTCTTTTCATCTATCAGCGACCGGGGACATGACGATGACCCCTTTCGACTTCTCGATGCTCACTGGTATCGGGGTGGGGGGTGATCCGATCCCTTTTGACACAGACATGGATAAGTGGATCGCCGCTCAGGTTTATTTGCTCGGCGAGGCGCCGCCGCTTGTTCGTCCAGGGTTCGTCCGCTATTCCTGGTTTGAGGTGCGCTGAAAGTGCGGACTATGCTGGTGGACGCGCCCGGCGACCTGTGAGGCCGCTGAGAGGTATGCACGCGCTTCTCATGTTTTTTGCTAGGGACTACCCTATTCGCCGACCGGGCTAACACTGCTCTTCGCTTCCTCAAACCGACCGGTGGACGTCCGACGGATTGTGCAAGATGATCGTGGTGCGCTCGCCACCCTTTACGGCTACATGAGCTCCGCCTCACAGGGTCAGCCGCTGTTTCTGGCTACCGGGCGAGCCCGGGAGGCATGCCTTCGCCATTGCTCAGACCAGACTGACATCGCATTACCACCGTTGTCTCAGATATCGCACTCCACGGCACGCATATACTTCATATACCGACCGTATTAATCGCTCACACCGCATACCCCGCCAATAATCGCATAACACACGGCTCGCGATTTCGCTTATTCGATAATCAGACCGACGCTCTTTTGGTACCGTGGTGTATGCCTACTTCCCCAGATCGAGCTGACGGAGATCGAGACCCTCTGTCGCCCCTTCATCGCCACATGACGGGCGATGTGTCCGGAGACCCCGACACTTTAGCTTCTACCGCTGCTTTCTTCGACACCATCACCCCCATCGAGGTATGTTTTACTTACAGTCCGCTTTAGCTTCGCTTAAACGCATTTCTATATCGAGATAATCAACTGTGTTTCATTTCAGTCACCGCATACTGTGGGTTCCACTCCCTGGTGATACGAGATAGGTATGTCATGCGCCACCGAGACCTCGGCCATCGGATTCTTCCCGAGGGCCCGGGCCTGTCGGGCCGGTACTGGGTGAGCGCTTATGCTGACCTCGGGATTGCCTGAGCAGATAGTTCCGATCCAAACCTCCCGAAAGCACATGAGGGACACCGAGAGGTTTTCGTGCAACAGATGGAGGACTACACTCTTGGTCGGGCCATAGATGAGATGCCTACAGGGCTTAGGGCGACTATTCTGAGCACGCCCCGACCTTCTTGATGCGGCTCGAGTCGGGCTCCCCGAGCCGATCTCAAGGAGACCGCGCCACAGCCCGGTAGAGACAGAGCAAGTGAGTGGCTATCACAGAGGGCCTCGAGCTCATGGGCAGAGGGGGGGTGCAGAGGGGACGAGGGACGGCCGGCCCGCCTACCTACTATGTTGACTTATAGAAGTGAGTGGGAGACCTACCAGATCCCCTTGCTCCTCCTCGCCGGGTCACGAGTTGGCTTAAGATTCCCGAGTTGCTCCCAGATGTATTACTTTATTTCTCAAGATCTTGCATTGTCATTTCAGCATTTAGATATCCCATGCATACCGATATATTTAATACTTTTGCAGCTTCCTCCGAGTATACCCGCTACCGCGGGAGTCAATGCCTCCTTGATGGGATGTCGCAGCCGACTCGACGCTTTTGGCAGTTTCACGGCTTGTCGGGTATGTTCTATCGACCACGCCTCAAATCATACTTATTTCGCACAATCTACTATATCGCAAAAATCGATAACCGCCACTGCTTATACACCGTACTCATACGCCAGATTTCAGACCGATAAACCGCCACTGATTCACACATTGTACTCATACACCGCATTCTTTTCATTGATAAACCGCTCACAGCTGGATGTGTTTTGTTCTTTGTATTTTCAACCTCCTTTCCCGATCCCTCCAAAGGTGACACTGCTCACTGGGCCTCCTGCCTCTACGGATGGCAGGATATTCCTCGCACTGCAGGGGACGTGGTCATGGGGAGCAAATGCCACGTGCCCGGGGCCTGTGAGACGGTGAGTCGGAGGCGGGATCGAAATATTTATGAGGAGGCCGATAGCTTCTCTGGCTCGACAAAGGACGCCTGACGACGCTTTGTGCTTCGCCCAGAAGAGGGCGTAGGATCACCTTAGTAACGAGGTTCATCAATGATGATGATGATTTTGTTGCTTTTTTCTTTATTTCTTTTCTTGTACTTTTCTCTTTTGATAGATAGAGTACCATGTACTGCCGCAGGCAGGTTTTTTGCTTTTCTCAAACTATGTATTCGAAAAAGATGATATGAAACGAACTTTTTATCTGAAAAGAATGTTACATTGGTCTGTATCTGCGTATTTCATATCCTGTACTGCATTGCATCATATTACATCCCAAATGTAATGACATTGATCCGTTATCCGACAATTGAACACTTGCAATCAGAATAATCAAATAACCAACCAAGCAAAGAAACAACTCATACAAACCATTGCTCAATCCTAACATACAATTTATACCACGAGGATTGGGGCTACATACGGCTCATGATACAATATCTGTTCATTCTACCACAAAGAACCTTAAAAATGAATAACCTAATCTGACAAGACGGATCACAAAACCGATACGTTGCAGTTGAAACACACTCAATGTTCCAAATTTTCCTTCCTTCCTACTTTGCACGGATGTAGAGAATGGCAAAGCATTCTGAAAGGTAAGCGACACTTTTTGAAGAAGACGGGTAAGCCAACCGGGTGTCGAGCCTCCCACATAACACGACTTCAGAGACAGACTCAATCAAAGAAACAAAAGGCGCACGACCTAACACGCATAAGACATACTTGGAAAAGACTCAAATCCAAAATTGAAACCGATTAAATCGAAAAGACACGACACACGACGTGTTTAAAAGAGACCTCAAATTTCAAGGAGCCGCCTCCGCACACCTCCCACCCTTTTTTGATTTGTGATACTCACATCGCCGCCCTCAAAGCTCGGTTTTTCTCTCAAAACCCTTCTTACTTTTCTCTCAACTTACCTCTCTCTATTCTTCAATCTCTCATTTTTGCATCCCTCCCTGCAGTGAATGATGATGAATAGGAAGTAGCGGTTCACCGATATAGCCGGGTTTGCAACCATTCCTTCGGCAGATAAAGTGCCTCTGCAATCAAGTTAACGGGGAAGGCAGAGGACCGACTCAATCGTGTCCCCTAGTTCATTATTTTGACCATTTTTGTTTTCAAAATAGTTCGACCAAAATGAGAGTTAGATTAACACACTTATTCAATTGTTGAGTTGAAAATCATGCGAATCAGTCGCGAGCACCTAAAATTCTCCTTTCGGTCCAAACATGGTCCAATTTTGAAAATGGAATAGTTTTCGAGAAAGTAAGTCAACCTCGTGAAAATTTTCAAAAACTATTTTTGCAAACAATCAATGCTCAACCAACAGAGAACTTACCCTCGAGATATGCAACCTCGGATCAAGGCAATGGAAAATTGCCCCTGCTTAAAGGAGGGAAGGTGAACGAAAGTTGCCCCGGTTTGAACGGGTAGCTCGGGGCAATTTGAGAACGGAGGGCAACGGAAAGTTGCCCTTTGTTTGGATGATGCCGCCATGATGTAAGCCGCCTTTTGTTGATTTATGGTCGGATCCTGGACGGAGGAGTCAAGATGGCTTGAATCAATATGTGGACACAACACCGAAGGTGTTGGTGGTTTGGCTTCAAGAGGAAGTTAATTACGCGTCCTGATTGCCGCAATCAAGACATTGATCTGAGTAGGCGAACCGATCAAGACCATGACATGGCCCCGAGACGCTATGGAAGCGTTTGGGGTCGGACTGTGATGAAGTTGCTTCACGATCCCAAACATGGGAATCAAGTTCACGAAGTTCCGTTAATGTACACTCGGGTATTTTAACCTTCACTATTTTTAAGCTCTAACTTTTGCCAAGGTGCCCAATGCGGTTTTCGATTCATGAGCTATGTTTTCGCTTTTCATTCTTTTTCTTTTCTTTTGCATTTCTTTTGATACACATTTTTTGCATTTTTTTTTTCTTTTCTTCTTTTTTTTCTTTTTGTATTGTTTCTTTGCTCTAACTTTTGCTCGGTCGCCTTCCGGTTTTCGCCCACAGCCTCTCAAGGGTAAAAGTGTAGCATGCCCATGCCAAATGGTTTTGAGATTGAAGCCTCTCCGCATCCGTGAGAGCGATCACAGTATTGATTCGCAGAAAGGCCCATCACGGTTGCTTCTCGAGCTTTGCTTGGTGGGATTTTGATCTTCCTGATCGGGCTCTGATGCCTCTTGCTCGAGGGTCGCTGAACTGGCCACACAGCGCCGATTGGTAGCTATCTTTCAACATTCTAGATGTCGGGTCCAAGGTTTGAAAATAGGAGGGTCGAGTCTCGAGGTCGAGAGCGATCCTAGGTCGCATAATCTCAAGAGTGATTCCACACATGTCTTCGCAAGACCACAAAAACATTTTTGAAAGTTTTAAGAAAGCGTCAAATCGCCACGCTAAGACAGTAGGACCAATCGATCAAAGTTAGGTCCTTCTCAAGACTACGCTGACAAGCATGATTTCATTCATTAAGGGCTTAGCATGCCTCTTTCTCTGATTGATCAAAATTTTGCAAAACCCGAAGAATTATTTCCCTTTGTTTTTATCACCGCAAGAGTTCAAAAAAAGGTTTTGAAAAACTTAGGTCAAAACAATAATTTTAGGGCACAAAGAGCAGTGGAATGCATCACCCTACTCGAATTCTTCGCACAACTAGCCCAACATAAATAGTAACGGGATCACGATAGTCATTGTTTTCATTCAGTTCCCAGATGTAAATCGGCTCCACTACAGAGGTAGACCCAAAAGAAAGCAAAAGAAGTAATTACAAAACAAATGGTGCTTGAGGCAACAACCCCAAGTCACCTAGTATTCTTATTAAAGAGGAACCGACTCTATTACAATTAGATGTATCTTTAAACAAAAGGATCACTCAAAACAATGAGACAGACTCAAGACAAATCAAAAGATCGACCAACACCCAAGTCGTTTTACAAAACTAGTATTGGTAAAACAAAAAATGCGCGCCAAACGCAATATCCAAAATGTACCAGAGTATTGCCCGCAGCAGCTTGAATCTCAATTACATACTGGAGATTTGTCCTCAGATCCGTGTCCTCACAATCCAAGAACTCAGAGGACCGATGAATTAGCCGAGGTGGTGGAGGATAACCTTGTTATCAATCAAACTCAGACTTCATGACGGAGGCGGAAGCAATTATCGCTGGCGCCAGACCGCTGATGGTACGCACAAGATCGAGTGGCATCATGGCTCGGAAGGGGTTTGGGAGCGCCTAGGATCGAGGGTGAGATGCCCTTTTTTGGCTAAAATCGGCGCCCTAGACAACGCATGTAGAGAGGATGGAAGGCCCCGCGCTCTGGCAAGTACTTGAATCGAGGACTTGCTAGATGCACTACGAATCTGGCCGGTGCGCGCTTGGGTTTCGATCCTTTCCGGATGCGGTTGGGAGGGAAGAACCTTCGGCATGACGGCCTATCCAGCTTCTCGATTGATCGAATCGCCTTCTGGAAGTAGGAAAACGCCATCCATACTTCTTTTAGCTACAATCATGATACCGTTGTTTACTCATTCCTCCGCCAAAGCCCGGATCGCCTACAAGATTTGTTCAATAGTCGGCTCGCCTTTACTTTGTCTTTGCCTCTCTCGGCTCACCGTGAGAGGTTTGGGTTGGTACTGTACATCACCGCTAGGGTGGAGGTCATCTCCGATCGAGGAGTCGATCACAATCCGCCCAAAGATCGGGGCCTCGTTCGAATTTCCAAAGATACGTGCAACGGTGGCGAGGTTGACATTCCAGAAGCAAGGTCCGCCACGGACTGGAGATCGCTTATCATTCCCATTAACTGAATGTAGTGGCTCGTGGAGTCTCGATAGAATTGAGGGGTCCAGATTGGTGTGCAAGACCTAGGCGGTGCGGCATGTCAACAAAGAGCCTCATCTTGTGGTGGTTCGACCAAGCGTCATTATGACCACAATCTCTTCTCGAAGTTCAAGACATGTTTGGTCCCGCTTTCACGAGGAGAAAACACTAGCGTTCTCGACTTAACTCTTCAATCCTCGAATCAAACTAAAATGCAAAGATTTCAAATTTAATCGATCAAGCACGTGTAGTCAAACAATCAGATCTACCATCGAACACTGCTCTCAAAAAATCATTGTCCCAAATCAATTGACATTGCAGATATAATCAAGCTCAAAAACATCGACATCGTGCCCTCAGTTTGATACTTAAACTTGCAAACTCGATTCAGATTTTCCGCAGAGTTACACTCTAAAAGCACATAGCAAGTAAATGAGAGCCAATACACCCCTATGTTGGGGTAGGGTTTCGTCCTATTTCGTCAAGAGCTAGGGTTTCACTCACGACGCAAAGTTTCAAACAACCTAAATCGTAAGCAACCCGTCTGGTTGGAATGGTCACTACGATTCTGACTATGCAACTAGGCCGAATGGTCCAAAGGGTGCCCGGTAAAACCGGGTTTGTGTTCTTTGCCGGAAAGCCCGCAACCGTCACCTTTATGGACATGCCTTGACAAGACAAGCCTCCAAGAAACCGGGCCAGAATAGCGGATGGCCAACACGGTCTCTAGGCGCACTAATGCACATGCAATGCAAAGAAACACGTAAGTGTAGTCAAAACAGATATCACGAAGTTCGGAAATAAGCTCTAAGTCCCCAAAGAATGCCAGAATCAGAGCACGTCCGCGGGGACCTCGGCCCTAGCTCGACTCGATTTGCGCTTGCATCAATCTGAACCAAAGAGTCCAACCGCAAATCGTTTGAGAAAGCAATTTTTGAAAAAGTAGTGCCAAACATGGATCGCTTGCTGAGACAGAGTCGCCACCTAAATATTTTATTTTTGGGAAATTTAGAAACCGACTGGAATTTAAGGCCACATGTCCGCCATCACCAAAGTGGTCTTGCCTCGAGCTTGGGTACGATGGAAGGTCATTTATGAGCATCCTTTCGCCCGATCCGAGGACCGCCTCTACTAACCGTGATATCCGCTTTTGAAAACATTATATGCTCTTATTCCTAAGCATTAACCTAGAATTACTATGTGATAAGCACAACACAAAAGTATAGACTAGATCGCCTAACTTGGAAATAAACATTGCATATCCGCTTTTGTCTCGAAAAACGTGTTGATTTTGCTACTGCAAATAGGCTAAAATACGATTTCAATGAGTTGTTCCAACTCGTGCAATCTAACCTCCACCCACAGTGCATTCAAATAGTTTATAACACATAAGCATTTAGCCGCATGGCAATCCTATTGTCATGATAACAATCACACACGCAAAGGTATGCTAAAGCCATAAACACTTACATCGCATCAGCGCCAAAACAAGGAACTGGTTAGCAAACGCATGACCTAGTTCATGGTAAGTGGCTAATGCAACGCAGTAAATGCACCTAGAGTAGGCTCGCTAACCCTAAACATGGCATGTGGAATGCGATCAAATAGCATGTATTCAATTTTGGAATTGAAAATTATGCGCATTGTATGATGTACCGAGCCCTGCATGTAAACAAATGCATGAATGCACGCATGCATTGCATAAGGTATGCTAAAATAGACATGCCCTAATCTACCATAAGGTGTAAATAAAAGGGATAGAAAGAAGTGGGGGTTGGAAGACATACACCCACTCACGCACACTTATTATAAATTCGCCTCGGAGGGACCAAATAATAATACAGACCAATAAATAATTAACTTGAACTAGCTAATTAAATATTACAATCAACTAAATTAATTAAATTAAATAATTAATCTAATTAAGCATTAAATGCCTCGATGAGGGCTAACCGCAGCGCCACCGACTCGCTTTCTAATCAGACTGCCATGCAAGTGTGCCTCGCTTCTCTGCTTCTCCTTCTAAAATTCAAAACTTCAGAGGCCTCTACAAGAGGGAGCATCAACTATTGAGGCAGGAGCCACCGCTAAGGAGGAAGCCACCGCTCTGATTTCATTATCGGGCCAAGAGGCAAATGGCCGGCACTAAAGAGTGCCGATCGCCTTTATCCTCGGCAGAACTCGTGAATCGACAAAGAAGCAGAGGAAACCAAAGGCAAGGCATGTAAATCAAAAGCATGTATGTACCAAGCACATCCCTCATCATGCTATGGACTCAAGAGGGCATGTGCCTCGATTCCCGGACCATCAATCGCGCATTTCCATGCGTGATGATCCTAAGAACCAAGGGTGCAAATTTGATTTCAAATGCATGTAATGCAAACAATCAAACAAGGGTGCCAAACCTCTATCATACTTCACTTCAAGAGGCTTAACATACATGCGAATGTGATGCAACCCTAAGCATAAAGATCTATCATGCACACATGGACAATGGCATGGCATTTATGCAAGCATACAAGCAAGCACATGAACCAAGCATGCAAACCGATTGTAAATTGGGCTTAAACATGAATTGGACAGCTCTAATAAGGCTCAAAACAGTGGCCAAAGTGCCTAGAAAATGAGACCAAAATACACACACACACATGCAAGTGTTAAGGCTCAAGGCTTAGGCATTCAAAAGCAATTCTCATGCACACTTAAGAGGCCAAACATAGACTGATAGCATGCATCAAAAACTCTGAAATTCATGTCAAACATGATGCCAAATCATGCAATGAAGCATGCCAAACAAAGCATGCAAATGGCCTAGGCTTAAGACAAGTCAATAGGGCATTTAAACCACACTTGGCACAAACACATATGGCATGCACTTAACAACCAAAACAGGTCCTTAGCAGGTTAAAGCAAGGCCAAAGAGCTACTTAGATGGTATCTAAGAGTCATTAAGCTAAAGGCATGCATTGAAGCCAAAACATGGAGCATGCAAGACATACTCTTAAAGCATTAACTAGGCCACTAAGGCATTCCAACAAGCATGTATGAAGGACTGAAATGCATGTTAGATGGTTCCAATCATCAAAAACAAAGCTAGAATAGCATACCACATATTCATGCTTTTGAGGCCAACAAGCCAAATACAAGGAGGCTACCAAATTCATGCTAAGATTGGCCAAAATAGCTATGGACAGAGCTAAATCATGGCAAAATAAGCCACAAGCTTCACAAATCTAAGCTTAAACATGCTAGAAAAATAGGGCAAACAACCTAGACATGTTAAGGCATAAAAGGATTACAAGGCAACTATACTAAGCATGTATAGGAGACCAAACCGACTTGAAAACATGTTATATCATGGCATAATAAACATGGAAAACAAGCCAAACATGCTCAACACACACTCAAACATGAAGCTCCTTATGAAGCAAAATTTGTCCTTTTATGACATCATGGAGAGGTGGCCCCTCCTTGAGACTTCAAGGCATGCTCTTCACCACTGAAATCCTCAAGATTTTGGTGGTGAAGAGATCCTAAGACCAAAGTCTCGGATCTCTCACAAAATGGCACAAAAGGTGACCTTTCAAGGCCTAAAGGTGGTCAAAGTTCCTCAAACCACAAACACTCTTAATATACAATAAAGAGGGTCAAAATTCAGAACTTTTATGTGCCAAACACTAAGCTCAAAAACAGTTCTAAATTAGGTAGAAATGAGTTACAAAATGGGGAAAAAAGTGCAAGTTTCTCACCCTTGATGACTACCTTCACAAGAGTTGTTGGTGATGCTTCCTTGAGCTCAAATCCACCAAGAACCTCCAAGAGCAGCCTCTCGAACCTCGCTGCAAGGAGAGGGTGAAACACTAGGTGTTTTAGTACAATAGTGTGAACTAAACACCTAGTGTACTAAGAGAAAAGAGAGATATGATATATGTATCTAACTTAACCCTAAAACCGAGCTCCAGCTCTCTAACAATGTCTAATGCTCAAAAAAATGCTAACCCTAAGTCAAGAGGAGAGCTTTCTCTTATAGAACTTGTAAACTTACAAGCTAAGCAAACAAGACCTCATCCCTCCATACACGCAGTATGGAGGGGAAGCAATGCTCAAAAGTCACCTAAAATATCTCGAAAAGCAAGTGCATGGTCGGTCGGGCAAATTGGTCATTTCGCAAAATAGTGCCGACCTGGCACAAATAGTGCCGACCGGCACAATATAGTGCCGGTGATAACTACAAATGACCGGTGGCCTCTAGCCCCGGCAAGTGTGTGGATGCCTCACAAAGCATTCCCGCCTCTTCCAAGGCAAACACAAGTGTTTGGTGCAAAACCAAACACAACGGGTCAAGTTCGGAGGTCCTGAGGCGCGCGTGGCCTGAACTCCGAACTCCAAACGAACACAAACATGGATAATCACCGAGTGTTCCAACGGTGACGTCCAAGTCTTGAGGACGGTCAAAAATGGGGTGTCTACATATAGGTTTTGGCGACTAAAAAATAGTTTGATGCTTGATTGTACATGTTTTATCAGCAAAAATAAATTTCGAGCCAAAAGTGAAGCTTTTTGGCTACTAAAAAATTTAATAGCTAAAAGTCAACAATTGGCGATTAAAATTCATTTAGTCACCCAAAGTGGAGGGTTTTGGCGACTAAAATTCAGTTTAGTCGCCAAAAGTGGAGGTTTTAGGCGGGAATTAATTCTTTTAGCGACTAAAAAATAATTAGTAGCCAAAAAGTATAGAATTGGCGACTAAAAAATAGATTTTGTCGCCAAAAGTGGTCTCCTATTTTTTTTAGTAAATAATTTATTTTTTACATAAATTATATTGAATAAAAATAATCATGTTTATATATATAGTTTTATATTAATACGGGTCAATAGACTATATAAATAATATATGTTGCATATATATTCATGTGGTGTTGTTGTGGCATAGTGGAGAGAGTGTGTTGGTAAATGTTTAGAATGTGGGAGGTTGGTGGTTCAAAACTTCGG
The DNA here is from genome assembly GCA_025200525.1 of Camellia lanceoleosa. Lineage (NCBI taxonomy): Eukaryota > Viridiplantae > Streptophyta > Magnoliopsida > Ericales > Theaceae > Camellia > Camellia lanceoleosa. The sequence goes on along the minus strand of CM045763.1, from coordinate 43,768,781 downwards.
AAGAAGCGTTGGGTAATTTTTTCTTACAGAAATAAGCTTTTGGCGACTAAAATGTGTGTCGCCAAAAAGTTTGAGTATTGGCATTTAAAAAATAGTCGGCAAATGTATAAATTAGCTGACTAAAATGTGTGGTGGCAAAAGTTTGAGTATTGGCGACGAAAAAAATAGTCGGCAAATGTATAAATTAAAATAAAATAATTCACTATTGGTGACTAAAAATTTAGTCGCCAAATGTATAATTTAAAAAATATAATTGAGCTTTGGCAACCAAAGTTTTAGTCGCTACAGACTTCGTTTTTGGCGACTAAAATTTTTTTAGTCGCCAATACCTTCCCCGACCGTGTTTTCGCGACAAAACCGGCGACTAAAAAATTTAGTCGGGGAAACTAAAAAGTCCACTTTTGGCGACTAAAATGGACTTTTGGTGACTACAAATTTAGTCGCCAAAGGTGCTTTTTGTTGGAGTGTTGTGGGTTTGTAGTGATGTTAAATTTACCAAATTGTCCAAAAAGCGTACTATAGTGTTTTTTTTGGTTTCCGTCTTGCTCGACCAAAACGTAAAAGACGAAGATGGAAAGTTATGGGTTGCCACCTGATATTAAGGGGATGATGATCATTCCATTCCTTTGATATCCAAAGTTGGTAACGTTAATCAGTCAAATCACATTTCGAAAATTAACATTTGAGTTTTTCCCCAAACCATAGAAAGGCAAAAACCCACTTTTGTAGAAACATTGCCATCGCTATTTGGGAGCGGACATTGAAACATTGTGAATTGTGATTGACGGTGACGTTGTGTTGTCAGCGAGTTCTCTTTATTCCATAGTCAGCATCGGTGTTAATTTCGTGGTCCCATGGCATCAGGTATGTGGTTTGTGATGTTTCTTTATTTATTTATTTATTTTTGGATGCTGAATGAACAATGGTTTGGTTGAAGTTAGATTTCTCTGCCTATTTCCGTAATGGTAGATGTTGTATTGCATGTTGCTCTATGTTAATGACATTGTGGGTTTGGAAGTGTTTTGATGTAATGCTGATGTTGAATACTTGGTTTTTATTGATAGTTATGATGGTGTCACTAGGGGGTATTAGTTTGTGTCCTCCATTGCTAGTCATTTTGGCATAATTGGGATGGGATGTTTGTGATGTTTGGAGTTGGTCATGTTGGTTGTGTTGTTATTATCGGTGTTGGTTTGAGCCCTTATTTTGTGTGCCAAAATGCTTCCTACTGATAAACCTTACACCCAGTGACCCCCAGTGCCACGTGGCACTGTGGGATTGGAAGGAAATAAAAAAAAAGAAAAAGCGGCCGGTGGCGCCCCGTCCATCGAGGTCGACCCCACTGGGTGTATCTGACAAGGTTCTTTTGTGTGTGTGTTAATGTTGGGATTATTTGTTTGTGTTGATGATACTGATACTAGTGTGTAATGTGTAATGTCATTTGATGGATATGTAGTGTATAATGTGTAATGTGTATTGGTACTAGTTTATAATGTGTAATGTCATTTGTCATTACGTTTGGTTAGGGCCCTAGTTTTAAGGTCTAATGTGTACGAGACACTAGTGTATAATGTTTATGTAGTGTACGTCATTCGTAGGGATACATAGAGATTGTGTTGTTTGTGGTTGGCATGGCGTTTAATGTTTGTCGGTTGGTAGTGTGGTGTGTTGGCGTAGTGTAATATGGTTGATAAAATAGTGATTACATTGGTGTAGGTATGGGTAAATCGACAACATTCTCGTATTCGAATAGCATATAGAAATGGTGCGTTGTAGGTATTAGGTACACGGGGTTGCATGCATGTCTTCGTTGTTTATTGTGTTGGAAAAGTGGATTTGCGTTTTGGACAATATTTTAATTTCCAAAAAGGTGTACGTTGATTGTATTAAGTGTTGAAATTTCCAAAAAGCGTGGCAATATGTGCGATGTTCATTGTATTAAATGTTGTTGTGGTGTGGTTTGGCGTAAACTATTGATGAGTAAACCACTTATGCCGTACATTATTAATTGTAAAACCTATGATAGATGTCACGTACATGTTGTCAATTTGTATTATGTCCGTACTCATTTTTGGATAATAGGTGGCCCATTGTTTATATGTTACAAGTGTTATGTTATGAAGATATTGGTATTATCTGTCATGTACGTATTATTTTGATAAGTGTGTTGTACATATAGTTGATTATCTATGCTATAAATTTTGTTATTTGAAGTACAAGTGTATTTGTGGATGCTTGTTACGTATGCCACGTGTTAATATGGGAATGTGAATATTGTGACGGTGTAATGCTTGACAAAGTCGAAACAAAAAACATGACGGAGAACACCAAAGGTTGCGGAAGATACCATTCTAGCTAATGATTGAGGTGATCCAAGTGCATAAGTTAGATCCAAAGCTTACAAAAGTGTGATGCAATGGTGTGCGAATAATACAGGCGTCTGATCACGGTGATGAGAAATTCCACATTTGAGAAACATTGACATCCGTTTATTGTTTGAAATTTGATGTGGCAAAGAGAATTTGGATTTGGCACAAGGTGTGAAAGCACCATCAGATTTCATACAATAACATCTGCCTTTTTTGTTTTGTTTTTTCTCTCTTTTTTGGTGTGGATGAATGTTGAACATTAATCATGTTTTGTGTTAGGGTATTATTATAATGTCGCACGAATTGGGGTGACATTTTCTGGAATGTTTTTGGTGGTTTGGTAAGGTTAATGGGTATTTTGAACGTCTATGATGGTGGTATTTCATTTATTGTCATGTATGTTGTTATTGTTGGTAATGAATATGTTATTTTTGTTATTTGTGTATGAATGAATTTATGTAAACATGTGAATTGAAAAGCATTACCGAGGAGTTTTTGTTGGTTTAAGTAAGGTGTTTGGTTATGCAGAATGTGTCCAATGGCGGTATTCCATTGTTTGACGTGCATGTTATTATTGTGGGTAATGAAGATATATATATATATATATATTGTTATTAGTGTGCCAGTGGATTTACGTAAACGGGGTGTTCGAATAATGCTGTAGTTGATATGTTTATATAGAAAATGAACATTGCTATTCATATGGTATCTTTGTAGTGTCCTCTTGTTGGTATGATGTATTGTCCTCTAATGAAGACATTCCTATCGGTCCGCCCATCAATGGTGTCACACACCCCATCATCGAAATCCATTACACCACAACTAATGCTAGACCCATGCCTCCTTGATTGAATAAGCACATCAATATGATTAAATTTGAATGACAGCAAGGGACACCATGTTTTGAACATTTTCATCACAATCAATCTTAAACTTATAAATGGCGGGAATGGTGAACAAGAAATACACAAATCCACGATGCCAAACTATCAAACTTTCCACACACCATCAACAAAGCGTGCATATGTTAATGCTAGGTGAAGGCGAAATACCACATTTGTTTGTCGAAACTACACAACAACAACACTACAAACTCCATGCTTGCAACAAAGCAGGAAAAAAAAACACATTACACATAATGATAGGGAGAATGTGTATGGTTGGGCTCTCAAATGGAAAGCTTTTGATAAATACCCATATCTAGTTTGCAACATCACCTTTAAGAAAAACCCAATTTTCATAAACTTAGATTACAACAAACTGATACACCAACAACTAACCATATCAATTCCACATTGCAATTTAGTTAGCCTCATATTGGAGAAAATTAAAACAAATGACAAAACACAATTACGACTACACACTTTGATAACAATATAAACATCAATATAGTATCTGTAACAGCACCCTTACCGTCAAAAAAAATGGATACATGTTTCCACACCACATAGAAGAAAATAACATTAGAAAAACAATGGGAGAACAAATTAACATCGTAAGAACCACAATGGAACTTACCCACGAAATCGAAAATCCAAACATATACATCAGAATGAAAACATTAGGGGAAAAAAAATAAATAAACACCAACCTCGAACAAGTCGCAAAGCCCGTGAAATACACCAACCCAAAATCAACAGCACAAAAAGAATGAAACACATCTAAATCTACAAAAAATAAAAAATAAAAAATAAAAAAATTCCACATTAGGAATAAAAATCCACCCCGAAATCACCTCTCGCATACCTCCTTAGAAAAATAGTAATGTTAGACATATACCTTAACCCCCCACACTTACCAGCAGAAAAAAATCAAAATAAAATCATTAAACAAGGACAAAAAAGTAAAATCAAAATTAATAAATCAAACATATAAAACATACCAAAAATAAAAAAAGACTAACTGATTTAAAAGAAAACATTTAAGACTAAATGGAGCAACATTTCTCCATATGAAATTTATGAATAATTTTTTCAAAAAATTGGTTTCAAAATGATATACTTATTCATCTTTTATATCTAATTAATTTAAGTTGTTGACAATATAACCAGGCCAATCTTATTAACTAAAATATTTTGTTCTTAAAAAATAATTTTGTTATCAAATTTTTATTTGTAAAACCTTATTTTATTGTAGTGTACTATTAATGGTTGCCATAGTTGGCTATAAAAGACTCAAATTTATTTTGGCAACATGAAATTTTGGTTAAAAAGTCAAAAAAAATCATTACAAAAAAGTCAATTCCTCTCTTTATTTGTCTATTTTTTATCAAAAGCAAAAAAATACTAAAAAAAGTCAATATCCTTCATGATCATGCGAAGAAAAAAAGTATTAGCGAAGTGGTAGGATCATCTCAAACTTTCGACATTATTGATTGTTTTATTTATTTATTTATTTAAAAAGCGTATATGGGTAATACTAACTAAAATCATGTTCCAAAATTGATTTTAAAACAACGAAAGTTTAAAATAAAACAACTAGGGTTTGTAAATTTTTTTTTTTTGGCAATCAACGTGGGTTTGTAAATTGATTATATAATTTTTAAGGCAAAATTTTCTTTACACCCTTGTGCTTATGGGTTGAAGCACTTCGCCTCTCTGGTTCTAATAAATAGAGTCACACTAATGTGATTGTGGAACAAATTGCAATACTAAGGGTTGGTTTGGGTGTCCTAAAAAATTACGCTTTTTTGACTTATTGTTGGTAAGGTTTGGGTTGGGTTTGGGTTGGAGTTTGTGTTGATGTGTTAGAGGTGATGTGTTCGTAGGATAATGTGGCTTAAATAAGATAGTGACTTTTTGACTTTTTAACTATTTTTAGTATAAAGCCCAATATTCTCTCTCTGTTAGGATTAATGATAAAAAGATATTTATACCTGACGTGGCTAAGCCTATAGAGGCCATAGCCCACTATAAACAATCCAAGCCCATCACTTGGAGCCCAGCACACAACCCAGCTGGGGGAGTCCAGAACAACTGGAATACAACATGGCACGGAGAGCCAATGACATTCAGACACATGGCAGGCAAAGGAAAGGCCACATCAGTAGACAAAGACCTGCAAAGTTATTGCCACTGCACATCACCATTAATGCAGCCCATTACAACATTTATTACGACAACACCTCCCCGTCGGAACAGGACCCCCTTACCCTGAATAAGGTAAGCTACAGCATAGACTTTCGGCGAGGAGGGCAGGTCGGAGGGGACAGCGAAATGATTACCAAAGGATATAAGCAAATGTTGAAGACAAGAAGAAGGTTAAGCTTTCTATCTCGAATCTCTCTCTCTATGCACTATTTTCCTCTATTAACTTGCTCGTCGGAGGGTTCACTGGGGGACTACCCCGTTCCCCCCCGTTCCCCGTTGAACTTGTTTGTAGGTTATTTGGTGGGCATGATCATTCGGACGATGGTAAGAAGAGCTGGGATCTGTCTGACCCATCCCTTGAAAGAAACTGTATTATCAGTTGGCGCCGTCTGTGGGAAACTTGTTTCTTATCCGAGGCCTTGATTATACTCATTGTCATGGAGACCTGTCCTAACAACTTTTTCTCCTACCTATCCAAGTGTATAGTCACGACTAGATCCATGGCTTCTCACCATAACGCTATCGCCATCGATCGTCCTCCTAATCCAAACAACTCACCACGGTATTTCATTGAGCTTACTAGCAGTATTAACGCATGGCGAACAAAACCGGCCACGATAAATGCTTTACTCAAAAAAAATCTCCTGTACCACCTCCACCACCCTCGGTGTTCCGTCCAACCAAGAACGAGCCTTGGCCGTACCATCCCATAACCCTATCCACCAAACTTGGAAGGTGCGCAACCTTCTCCCCCACATATAAATCCACCACCTCCACTCCCACACCCATCGGTCGTGCTTTGACCCCCTGAAAGCTAGCGATGTCAACCCCATTTCCCTCACGGCGACAACATTCCCCTCTGGGGCCGAGCTTGAGCCATAAGCTCCAACTCGGGGTTATCACGAACATCCAGCATAAACCCTCCACCACGGCCAACTCACCATTTGTTGCCTCCATCCGGGACAAACCTCTGCCCGCAAAGTTCAAAATGCCCATCATCGACTCTTTTGACGAAACGACGGACCCGGTCGACCATCTGGAGACCTACCGCACCCTCATGATTCTCCATGCCTTCCCAGACGAGATCATGTGTCGAGCTTTCCCCATGACACTTAAGGGGTCACCTTTGTAGTTCTAACCGATTACTAGTGGACTCTATCTTCACTTTCCAGCACCTTAGCGACTCCTTCCTTACCCATTTTATTGGAGCCCAGCGCCAACGTCGCCCGACAACCCAACTCCTCAACATCCGTCAGACCGAGGGGGAGTCGTAGCGCTGTTTCAGGGGTCAGCCCGACAACCCTGCAAGTAGCGGAAAATGATGACAAGGTCATCCTTACGGCTTTCATGGCCGGGCTATGGTCATCCGATTTCCTTTTCTCCCTCTCTAAAAACCCCCCGACCTCCATGGCAGCCCTACTCTCAAAAGCCCAAAAATACATGAATGCCGAAGACTCCCTAGCCGCTCGGTAGGATCCCATAACCAAAAATCAAACCCCGGAGAAAAGAAAAAGACCCGAACCGAAACACCAAGTATAATGACCAAACACCCCACTATTTCCGACCTCCTCGCCCTGGCCATTCGGCCCCACTGATCGCCCGATCTATTCAAGCGGTACCGCCCTTAATTCTCCTATGGAACAAGTCCTCCACGGATCCAAGGACTACCCTCTCAAATAGCCCCTACCTTCACGGACCCCTTCCAGCCGGAAGACGGTCCAAATATTGCCGTTTCCACGGGACCATGGCCATAACACGATGACTACGTCAACCTCAAGAGATCGAGTTGAGACCTAATCGTCAAAAGTGCCTCGGCGATTCACGGACGCCCGGCAAAAAGCAAGAAGCGAGCCCTCGAAACAATCGCCGGCGCACCCCTCCCCGGCAGCCAGCCCAACCCAACCAAGGCCATGACCGCCCTCCACAACAGCCTCGGCCTCCAGGTAACCCCTCTTCGCTAGTTGGAGAAATTTGAGTTATTTCAGGGGGCCTTGGTTGTGAGACCATCCCTTCGACTCGGGCGAACTCGAAAGATAAGGCGGGGCTCGAGACAAGCGATTGCCCAGTGGGCCGACCCTCCAACACACCAAAGCAATGGAGAGAGCCTCTATTCTCCACGGACGCCGACTGTACTGCATCCGTTACCCACTCGATGACCCTCTCGTTATTTCTGCCCCGCTCTCCAATTACAAAGTCAGACGAGTCCCCATCGATAGCGGCAGCTCCTCAGACATCATATTTCTCAACTGTTTTACGCCAACTCAAGATTGGGAGGAAATGCATCTCTCCTCCAAACCCCTCTGTCGGTTTCCTTTGGTGGCCGGTGACCTCCATCAGCTCCATCGATCTCCCCATCACTATCGGCGAGTACCAGCGGACCACGAAGTTGCTTACCTTCCTTGTGGTCGACTGCCCCTCTGCCTACAACATCATCCTTGGTTGCACGGCCCTTAACGCTTTCCAAGCTATCACTTCAACCTATCACCTCACCATAAAATTCCCCACCGACACAGGAGTCGGAATGAGATGAGAGTAAAGTAGCAGAGAATGCTATATCGCCTCACTCAAGGAATTCAAAATTTGAAGGAGGCCACGATCATTGAAGGACTCGACGTCCGAGATGAGGATGGGCGTCGAGGAGAGGCGGTGGAGGAACTCATAGAGATTCCCATCGATCCGCCAACCCGATAAAAGCGCCAAGATCGTGACCAACTATCCCCTCAAGCTAAGGCCGACCTTACCGTCCTTCTGATCGAACACAATGATGTATTTGCCTGGACTCACTCAGACATGCCAGGCATTGATCCCTCTTTCATAACCCACCGCCTCAGCATTGAACCTCATTTCTGACCTTACCGCCAGAAGCAGTGCATCTTTCATTTGGAGCGCAATACTATTATAGCCACAAAGGTTGACAAACTCCTTGAGGCCCAGTTCATCAAGAATGTGGACTACCCCAAATGGTTGTCTGCGTGGTCTGATCATAAGAATAATGGCAAATGGCTTTTGACTTTGAGCAGCGCTTGCCCAAAGAGCGACTATCCTCTTCCCGCATAGATCTGTTGATCGGCGCCATGGCGGTCATCAAATGCTCAACTTCATGGATGCTTTCTCTAGTTACAACCAAATCTGATGCACCCATCCGATCGAGCATACATCCTTTATTACTGACCGGGGTACCTATCACTACCGTGTGATGCCATTCGGATTGAAGAACGCTGGGGCCGCCTACCAACGGTTGGTCAATGCCGTTTTCCACCACCAGATAGGCCGAAATATGGAAGTATATGTCGACGACATCTTTGGTCAAAACAAACTCTCCACTAATCATCTGATCGACCTGCGAGAAACCTTCGCCACCCAACGCAAATACCAAATGAAGCTCAACCCTGAGAAGTGCGCCTTCGGCGTAGGATCTGGGAAGTTTTTTGGTTTCATGGTCGATCAGCGGGGCATTGAAGCCAACCTGAAAAAAGATCAAGGCCTTGATCGAGATCACGATCACCGAGCGGTTAAGGAGGTCCAAAGACTCACTGGCCGAGTTGTAGCCCTCAACCGCTTCATTTCCCACGCAACAGATAAGTGCCTGCCATTCTTCAAAGTTCTTCGGCAAACTTTTGCATGGACGGCTGAATCCGAAGAGGCTTTTCAACAGTTGAAGCAGTGCATGGCCAACCCCCACTCCTTTTACAGGCAATCACGGCCGAGTCCCCCTACCTTTATCTTGCCGTATCAAGCACCCCTGTCAGTGCAGCTCATTTCAAAGAAGAAGACTCTGTCCAACCACAAGTCTACTACATCGATCGGCCCTCGAGGCGGGCGAGAACTACCTTTGTTAGAAAAATTATCCTTGGCCTTGGTCACCGCCTCTACACGACTCCGTCCTTATTTCCAAGCACACTCCATAGTGGTTCTCACCAACCAACCCTTGAAGAAGGTCATGCAGCAACTAAAACTTTCCGCGAGACTCATGCAATGGTCGATTGGAACTTCGGCCGAGTTGACATCTCTTACGGCCTCGAGCAATGATTAAAGGCGGGGCTATCGCAATTTCATCACAGAATTCACTAATCCTACCCCAACCGCTACGGTACACCACTACGGCTCACGAGCCTAAAGACCCACATTCTCGAACTCTCAACGTCGACGGATCATCCCGCAGGGAAGGTAATAGGGCTGGCCTCATCCTCATCGCCCCTGAGGGTGGTCATTTCAAATGCGCCCTCAGTTTCCTGTTTGAGGCCAGTAACAACCAAGCCGAATATGGCGACTTTGTGTCAATTACTCTGACCTGAACCGCGTTTGCCCCAAAGACAGCTATCCTATTCCCGCGTAGATCTGGTCGGCGCCACACCGGTCATTAAATGCTTTCGATTTCATGGGCGCTTTCTCTAATTACAACCAAATCTTGATGCACCGTCCGATCGGGTGCATACATCCTTTATTACTGACCGGGATACCTACCACTACCGTGTGATGCCATTCGGATTGAAGAACGCTGGAGCCACCTACCAACGGTTGGTTAATGCCATTTTCCACCACGGATAGGCGAAATATGGAAGTATATATCGACGACATCTTTGGTCGAAACAAACTCTCCACTAATCATCGGAGACGGTGAGAAACCTTCGCCACCCTACGCAAATACCAAATGAAGCTCAACCCTGAGAAGTGCGCCTTCGACGTAGGATCTGGGAAGTTTTTGGGTTTTATGGTCAGTCAGCGGGGCATTGAAGCCAACCCTGAAAAGATCAAGGCCTTGATCGAGATGCAGTCACCCAGAACGGTTAAGGAGGTCCAAAGACTCACTGGCCGAGTTGCAGCCCTCAACCGCTTCATTTCCCGTGCAACAGATAAGTGCCTGCCATTCTTCAAAGTTCTTCAGCAAACTTTTGCATGCACGGCTGAATCCGAAGAGGCTTTTCAACAGTTGAAGCAGTGCATGGCCAACCCCCCCTCATTTCACAGGCAATCATGGGTGAGTCCCAATTCCTCTACGTTGCCGTATCAGGCACCCTTTGTCGGTCTGCTCTTATCGGGGAAAACGACTTCATCTAACGACGGTCTACTACATCGATCGGGCCTCGGGGGGCGGGCGAATTACCTCTTTGCTAGAAAAATTATCCTTGGCCTTGGTTACCGCCTCCAGACGACTCCGTCCTTATTTCCAAACACACTCCATAGTGGTTCTCACCGACCAACCTTTGAAGAAGGTCATGCAGCAACCAGAACTTTCCGGCAAACTCATGCAATGGTCAGTGGAACTCAGCCAGTTTGACATCTCTTACCGGCCTCGAACAGTGATTAAGGGGCAGGCTATCGCAGATTTCATCCTGGAATTCACTAATCCTACCCCAACCGCTACCAGTACACCACTACCAGCTCCCACCGAGCCTGAAGACCCACATTCTTGGACTCTCAACGTCGACGGATCATCCCGCAGGGAAGGTAGTAGGGCTGGCCTCATCCTCACCGCCCCTGATGGTAGTTATTTCAAATGCGCCCTCCGTTTCCTGTTTGAGGCCAGTAACAACCAAGTCGACTATGGCGACTTTGTGTCGATACTCGACTGAACGCGCTTGCTCCAAAGGCGACTATCCTCTTCCCGCATAGATCTGTTTGGTCGGCGCCACGGCCGGTCATCTAAGGCACTGCTTCGTTGATACTTTCACTGGTTATAACCAAATCCTGATGCACCTGTCCGATCGGGAGCATACATCCTTTATTACTAACCCAGATACCTACCACTACCGTGTAAAGCCATTCGGATGGAAGAACGGTGGGGCCACCTACCAGCGGTTGGTCAATCCGTTTTCCACCACGGATAGGCGAAATATGGAAGTATATGTCGGCGACATTACGGTCAAAACAAACTCCCACTAATCATCGGCCGACTGCGAAACCTTCGCCACCCTACGCAAATACCAAATGAAGGTCAACCCTGAAAAGTGCGCCTTCGGTGTAGGATCTAGGAAGTGTAACACGCCCGCGAGGGACCCCGCGCTACAGTTCGGACTCGATTTTTGTCACGGTTCTTAATCTGAACCAAATAATCTAAACCCATCAAATCGTTTTGAGAAAATATTTTTTGAAAGAAGTGCCACACATGGTACTTTACGGAATCTGAGTCGCCACCTAAATATTTTTATGGAGAAATTTAGAAACCACGACTCGGTGCCAAAGGCCGCGTGTAAAATCATCACCAAAGTTGCCTTGGCTGGGAACTTAGATGCGATCGGAAGGTCGACTATGAGCATCCTCTCGCCCGATCCGAAGATCGGCCTCTACTAACCATGATATCTGATTTTGAAAACGTTATGTGTTCTTATCTAGAATTACTATGTTATGCGCACAACAAACAAGTATAGACTAGATTGCCTAATTTGAAATAAGCATTGCATATCCGTTTGTTTTAAAAAGCGCTTTGAGATTTGCTACTGCAAATAGGCTAAAATCTGATTTCAACGAGTTATTCCAACTCAAACAATCCAACCTTCACCCACAGGCATTCAAGCAGTTATATAATATAAGCAACTAGCCTCATGGCAATCATGCTATCATGGCAACACTCACACCCATGCGGTATGCTAAAGCATAAAAAAAAACTCACCTAGTACTCCGAGCCAAAACAGAAAACTAGTTAGCAGACATGCATGATCCTAGTTCATGTTAAAGTGGCTAATGCAACGCATACAGAATGTACTTAGGATAGGCTCGGTTAATCCTAAATTGGCATGTGAAATGCAATCATTCGATGCACGTATTTGAGTTAGATTTGAAATACCAATGCGGTTAGCGTGATGCGCCGAGCCCGGTGCATGCAAGACAAATGTTTGGATGTACGCATGCATAGCATAAGGTATGCTAAATTAAACATGACCTAATACTAACCATCAAAAGCAGGTAAGTAAAAGGGAGAAATAAGTGGGGATTGGAAGACATGCACACACGCACCCACACTTATTACAGATTCGCCCTCGCTCGGAGGGACCAAAAGAATAAACAGATAATTAACCTACAAGCTAATTAAAATATTACAGTCCATCTAATTATGTTAAGGAAATTAACTAAACTAGAAGAAATAGTAAACCGCCTCGGGAAGAGAGCCCAATGCAATGCATGCTCGGTCTTGTTCGAAAACCTTTGCTATCGCCAAAGTACCCTCATTTCCCTGCTATACGCCTCTGAAGAAAGCCAAAGTCTCAGGATGTGCTCACTAGGTGTTGGGGAATGCCACCGGCTGGAGGAAATCATCACCGGCTGTGATTTGGTGTTCATCGGCACAAAATAGATCCATTGGCTATCTATGGATTGCCGGTCGACACTACGTGGTCAATGATCGGCCAAAAGTTCCTGCAGAAGCTGTTTGCGAGCAGCAGAGGACAAAACTTTGCATGGCAATGCAATTCAAGCAATGTATGCACCAACCAAACTCCTTATCATGTGTATGGCTCAAAGGAGGATAGGCCTCGATTCTCGGACCACCAATCAGGCATTTCCATGCATGATGGCCCAAAGGATCAGTGTGCATCTTGAATATAGAATGCAATGCACATAATCACATAAGAGGCCAACCTCTATCATACTCACTTCAAGAGGCCAAGCATGCACATTGATGCAATGCAATCCTAAGCATGTGAGCTAACATGCAACATGGACAATGTAATGTGTACATGCAAGTATGCAAACAAACATACGAGATTAGCATGCAAACAAGCAAAGAGATGGGCTTAGGCATGATTTAGGAAGCCCTAACTAGGCCCAAAACAGTGGCCAAATGCCATGGGAATGAAGGCCAAAAATACATACAAACATGCATGCACACATGGTCCAACACTTAGGCATATTAAAGCAACTTTTAAGCACACTTAAAGGCACAAACATGGACATATAACCAACATGTTGAACACTGAAAACATGCTAGAAAAGGTGCCCAATCAAACAAACCATGCAAGTAAGGCATGCTAGAGGTCAAAGCTTAAGGCATACAAGAGGGATTACATGGTGGCTATACAAAGCAAGGCATGAATGACTCAAATGACTTAAAATAGTCCCTTAGCACATCAAAACATGCATATAAGCTTCACAAATCTCGGCCCTAAACACAAAAGCATGCCAGTCTAAATGTCATGCATGTATTGAGGCAAATCATGGCATTACAAGGTATGTATGCTACACAAGCATGGTGTACCAAAACCAACATACAACAATGCTATATTATGGCAATATAAGCATGAAAAATAGCCTAGGCATGATCAACACACACTTGAACATGATGCTCCCTCAAGAGGCCAAAAATGGTCCTTTTCAAGGACAACAAGGAGAGAGGGTGGCCCTCTCCTTCTTAGGACCTCAAGGCACCATCCTCACCACTGAAATCCCTCAAGATTTCAGTGGTGAGGAGGCCCAAACACCAAGGTCCCGGAGCTCACCAAAAAGGGCACAAAATGGAGCCTTACAAGGTTTAAGAGGGGTGAAACAATCCCAAAGCTTAAAACACCCTTAAACAACTATATAGAGGGCTTAAAAACAAAACTTTTTTATGTTATATACTAAACACAAAAATAGTTGCAAGATGGTCAAAAATACAATGCAAGAAAGGGGTAAAAAGGGGAAAAGTTGTTCCCCTTGTAGTCCTTCTTCACAAATGATGATCTTGTTGCCTCCTTGAGCTCAAATCCAATCAAGAACACCAAGAACAACCCTCTGGCCCCTCAACAACCAAGAGAAGGTGTAACACTATGTGTTTGTGTGCAATAGTATGGACAAACACACCTAGAACACAAAAGAGAGATAGAATAGCTACAACTATACTGACCCTAGAACCAGAGCTCTCCTCTGTATTTTTCTGACCTCTTAACCAACCTTAGAAGAGGGAGGAGAGCCCTCCTCTTTATAGAAGCCCCCTCTTGCAAAGCTTACAAAACAAGCTTGCTAAGAGGGAAATCCTCCATACGTGTATGAAGGGGAGCAAAGGTGGAGTGCCGGCTATCACAAGGTGGCACAAAATATCTTCTAAGCGAGATGAGCGATGGTCGGCCGACCAAAAGTGCCATTTTGACAAAATATATGGTGATCGGCAACAAATAGTGCCGGCCGGCAATATATATTGCCGATGGCGAAGACCACTAGCCGGTGGCCTCTAGCCATGGCGGTGATGTATGGGGATGCCTCGCAAGGCATTCTCTGCCCCTCGAGGCAAAGCACAAGTGTTTGGTGCAAAACCCGGACACAAAAGCAGTCGAGCTTCGGGAGATCACGAGGCAAAGTAGCGTGGCGAGGCCTCCGGGAACTCAAGCGAACACAAACATGGATGATCATAGAGTGTTCAAGCGGTGGCGTCAAGTCTTGAGGCGGTAAAAATGGGGTGTCTCTGATTTGCCCTCTTTGATAGAACTTCGGAAGTCATAACAATGGCGGAGTGAATGTCAAAGCCGAGACGACCCATTTTTGACAAGGCGAAGACTTAAACAGATGTACAAAATGCAAGTGGTTGAACCCTTGCGCCTCGTATCCCTTAGGAATCAAACCGGTAGTTCAAATGCAGACATACAAGCCGCCGATAAGATATGCCGAGGGTGAGATACTGGCCACGATGCAAAAACCAAGCATAATTTATGATCATGCAAAGAAAGGCATGAAGCACACATGTGAGTTTAAGCTAGCATACATCAAACTACACTACAATGCGAAAGGATGTAAGAGAATTATGCAATTCTCGTCGGCTCCTCGGAGGATACAATACTGTCGGTTAAATGCAGTTACACCATCCTCAAATGAACCGTACATACAATATCGTGCCTGCAAAAGAAAGCAACTTAACAGGTACAATATTGTTAGCCACATACATGACAATGCGATCGAAGGCTGAAATGCATGCAAAATGCAATGGAGTGCACAAAACAGTGCGATAATATGCAATTGAATCTAATGTAATGCAAATGATATGCAAAACTACAAAACAAACAAATAATATGCAATGCAATTGAATCATGATCCAATCATGAGCGGTTCAAAACCACACAAATGTCAAATAGATTGATGGAAGTAACAAGTCTGTCTACCATAGAAAAGGTGCCGCAACCCTCAAAGTGCGGACACATGCATAACTATGAGTAATGTAGACAGACACAAGAACAAGTATTGGGTGGAATGACATAAGTGGGGAAACGGCCCGCTGGGGAAAGAATAATGATCCTAATGCAGGATGCAACAATTACACTACAATGTAATATATACAATGGATATGGCATGCAGGCCAAACCAAATCTTGCCTAGGAAAGGCATGTACACGTACAAGCCATGTCTAACACAGAAAAGGTGCCGCAACCCTCAAACCAACATACCAACGTGGAATAGGCGCGTACACATGTAGAACTGTGCTTCGACGTGAAAAGTGTGGGCACATACCAGACCAAGCTCAACAAGGAAAGGTGCAAGCCATAGATGAAGGTGATTCAATGGATGCATGCAAGCTACAATGCAATATATACAATATGCAATGGATGGATGACAATGCATGATCTGCTGGGGAAAATGCAATGGATGCAGATGTAGTATTTACAGCGGATAAGGCTCGCGGCCAAACCTTGTTTTGCCTAGGAAATACATGTACACATACAAGCCACGTCTAACATAGAACGGTCACATAGGACTATGCTTCGACGTAAAAATCTGGACACATACCGGTCAAGCTCAACATGGAAAGGCGCAAGCGTGGCGGAGGTGATCGACAAATGCATGCAAACTACAATGCACTATATACAATATGCAATGGAATGTAAATGTAATATTTACAGTGAAATGCATGACATATGCACTGTATTCAATGATGCATGACAATGTAGTATGATGTAATGGCTATGATTGCAGTTTTCCCTATTCTCCCAACAGGGCGATATACTAGGTTGGTTCAGTATCTAGAACGAAGCGAACATCTTTGCCTCAACCTATGGGGCTTCCATATAGATTTCAAGCGAGGATACACCCCTGGGTATTTAAACCAGACTTTAGTCTCGGAAATCCCGAACCTTTGCGTTCTAGGCATAAGCCATTCAAACTCTAGTTTCCACCGTCCCAGTTGGTCTCCTAGGAACTCACCGCAAACACAGGCAGGTGGCTTTACCAGACCACCGGAAGTCGTTCGGGCACGACAAACACCAAAGGAATTGCACCTTTAGAGGATTTAAGGTCTCTTAGACCAGGATACAAAATGTATGCATGACAATGCATGTTTTTTTTTTTTTAAAATGCAAATGATGCATGTTTTTTGAAATGCAAGTGATGCATGTTTTTTTTTCGAATGCAAATGATGCATGATGTTGAAATCTGCGACAACAGCGGCGAAATGCAAGAAAAATGCATGGACTCGAAGTGCGCAACAACGTCGCGGCAGAAATGTATGACAATGCAAATGAATTGGAAATGCGCAACAATGTCGCGGCTTAAGATGCCGACAATGCACATTTTGAAATGCACGACAACGCGTGGCTTGTAAGATACATAACAATGCATCTTTGATGCAAGTCGCGTGACAACGCCGCGTCTTTGATATGCATGACAATGCAACCGGCGAGTTTGAGGTCTCGCCAGACCATGCGTGTTTAAGGTCTCGCCCGGACCGTCGTGTCTTGATCCCGCCGAACCGTCGTGTTTTCGGTCTTGCCGGACCGTGCGTGTTTAAAGTCCCGCCCGGCCGTGCGTGTTTAAGGTCTCGCCCGGACCATGCGTGTTTAAGGTCTTGCGGAACCGTGCGTGTTTAAAATCTCGCCAGGCGGGCGAACACCGTGCCTCTTTATGCATTGGCGCCTTTGGTGGGCGTTAAGCGGATCTCTTTGCTATGGCGGGGTGGCCTTGCAGCTTAGCCACATTATGCGGCTACATGAGCTCTTCTTCCCACCTCGGCGAATGACTACTTGGCGACTCTTGGCGAGCTTAGAGGTACATCTTCTTCCCTTTTACATTTCATCTCGCATTTTCTATATTACGTATCTTGCACACCACGGTGCCTCCTGCCCGGCGACATCTGCACACCACGGCACATATATTACGCTTTACCTTGTTTTGCACACACTATCCACTCTGCATAATACCGCACAACCTGCAGTTACGCCATTTACGCTTTATTCGTGATACGCTTTATTTGATAAGCATCTTGATATTTGCTCTGCGATTGTGGGTGTCGCCTACTTTCGAGCTTGCCCGATGCGATGTGGAGACCCGCTTGGCGTCCCCTTCTCTCATCGCTTTGATGTGCGATCGTCGCGGAGACCATGAGTCTTTATTTTCTTCGCCGCTTCTTGACACCATCACCGCCGTGGAGGTATGTTCAACTTTAGAATTTTATTTGGCTTTGCTTATGCTTGTATTTTCGATATGAGATAGATAATAAGCGCATATTTACTGCGGATCACTGGCGACCTTGGGCTCCATTGGCCGAGGTGAAGACCACTATGAAGTCTTGAGAGGCGGCCGCCTCGGGATTCTGTTTGAGGGCGATGCAGCCGGGCTTGGTACTTGGGTGGCGTTTCTTGCACGGACCACAGGTTTCTGGGAAGAGATAGTTCGGTCCGCCTCCTACACATATGAGGCATCTGATTCTCCTGGCGCACATGGCGACTATACCGGTTGGGCGAGGCGTCCTGAGCGAGGTGACTATCTTGTCGTCCGGACCTACATTATGCGGCCCTTAGGCGGTGGTTGCCAGTGAGGAGGAAGGCCCGTGGCATTGGGCGGGCGAAGTGAGCATGAGTGTCGAGAGAACTCGAGTCTGCGGCGGTGGAGTTTAGAGAGGGCGGGGACGGTGGCTGCTCTGCCCACTTCCTTGACATCTGAAGGCGAGGTGGGGCGACCTACGGATCCTTGCTCCTCCCGTGATCACGAGTTAGTCGGCTTCACGACTTGCCTCGGTATGTATTACTTCATTTGCATCTTGCATTGGCGATTCATTTGGTTTATTTGATATTCATGAGAATCTTGATGCATCTAATACTTTTGCGGCGTCCTCGAATACACGGCGGTCCACAGGTTGAATGCCTCCATGATGGGGATGCTCTGGCGGACCTTCGACCTCTGGCTCTCTATAGTATTAGGTATGTTCTTCGGCGGTCTCAAACCATACATAAAGCGATTAGCGTGTCGATGCGACACAACACTTGACATCTTGATTTCCGATTATTTGATACACTATATACCTTTGTATTTATACGCATTACGCACTTGATAAAGCGCTCACGGCGTTCACACCTGTACTCATACTTGCATTACGCATTGATAAACCGCTCACGACATTCACACCTGCTCGTACATTGCATTACGCAGCGATAAAGCGCTCACGATTCACACCGCATACTCATACCTGCGCATTCTGCACTGATAAACTGCTCACGGCATTCACACACTGTACTCGTACACTACATTTTGCACTGATAAACTGCTCACAGTATTCACACACTATACTCGTACACTGCATTACGCAGCGATAAAGCGCTCCGATGATACGATGTATTTGCCTTTTATGCTTTTCAGCCTCCCTTCCAAATTCCTCCGGTGGGTGGTGTTCCGGCTGGCCCTCTATTCCTGCTCGAGGAGGGTGTGGAGACACTGTACATCCCCATACCAGGGCGGGGCGTGTTCATGTCGGGAGTAGCTCTCGGGTGCCGACCCTTGATGATGACGATGATGATGATGACGAGTCCGAGGCAGAGGCCGAGTCATCTGAGGAGGCTGGAGCGACTCGGACTCGGACTCGAGCTCGGATAAGCGATCTTGATGTGATGCCTGGACCTTCGTCCAGGAAGAGGCGAAGGAGATCCCAGCCGAGACTCTTGAAGATGATCTAGATTCTTTGCTTTTCATCTTTTTGTACTTTTCTTTTCTTCTTTTTAGTTGGTAACCCTAGTATCTTACCTTTACTACTTGTGTGGCCTTGCCAAGCAGTGTTTTTTTTTCAAAACTTTGTACTTGAAAAAGATTATCTGAAATGAAACAAACTTTTGTCTAAAAAGAGTGTTATATCTGTACATTTCATACTTTGCCTTGCAATGCATCATATTACACCTCAAATGTAAGCGAGATCGTCATTTGTCGAGAATCAAACATTTGCATTGTAATAACCGGTAATGATCCGCCAATAGCAAAACAACCCAAGCAAGCAAGCTGCTTTCGAACACAGTCCATACTCTGCTGAGGATTAATCCGCCTCTGACCTGACCGCGATGCTCGGTTTTGTTTGCACACGGCAAACTTTGAACAAACAGCCCGATCTGACAAGACGTCCTTCAAAGGTGAAACCGGCTAGAGTTGAAACATGCTCAGATGCTCCAAATTTTCCTTCTCTTCTTTTGGTTCACAAAAATGTTGAGAATGGCACAACACTCTGAGCATGAACGATTTGTGCAATTGAACAAGGGTTTTTCAGCAGGTGTCGAGCCTACAACCCGAACACAAGGAAGGACTCAAACAAAAAGGTACACGACCAAAACACAACGAGACAGGCTCGGAAAAGATTCAAAACAAAAATTTGAGATGAGCAAAACGAAAGACATGACACACAAACATGTTTACAAAACGAGAGACCTCAAATCTCGAGGAGCCAATTCCTCCGGGTACACTTCCCACCCTTTCTGATTTGTGATTCTCACATCACTCGGCCCTCAGGCTCGGGTTTTTTCTCAAAACCCTTTTCTTACTTTTCTCTCAACTTACACCTCTCTATTCTTTATTCTCTCATTTTTCGTCCCTCCCAAGGTGATTGATGAATGAATAGGAAGTTCTTGAGTTCATGTCCAACGCAGTTAGCTCACGACTATTTCTTACGGCGGGTAGAGTGCCCTCTTGGCAAGTATGTTGACGGCGGAAATCTGAGCGCTGACTCAACTATGCCCCTAGTTCATTATTTTGACCATTTTTTTTGTTTTGGTTTTCTACTAAAACAATTTTGATCAAAATAGTCGGATTAACACACTTGTTCGATTTTTGAATTGAAAACCATGCAAGTCGGGCTATAAGCGAAAAATTCCTTTTTGGGTCCAAGAAAAGGTCGATTTTGGAAAATGGAATAGTTTTAGAAAATAATCAACCTCGGTAAAAAAATAAAATTCAAAAACTATTTTGCAAGCGGCCAATGCTAAGCGAGCATGGAACCAACCCTCGAGATCGCAACCTTGGATCGGAGGCGATGGGAAATTGCCCTTGCAGAAAGGGCCGCATAGCAACGGAAAGTTGCCTGGTTTTGAAACGATGACTCGTGGCAACTTCACGGCAGCAGGCGTTGCCCCTTGTTTGGATGACGCCGCACATCTTGTAGGCCGGTCCTCATCGGTGCCGATCATGATCGAACTCTAGGATATAGAGAAGGCAAGGATGATCAAAACCATTTCATGGACTTAGTCGCTATGAAAGCGTTGAGGGCTGGACTTCAAGATGAAGTTGCCTACGTATCCCAAACATGGGAATCAAGCCTTACGTAGTTCCGGTTAAGGTACACTCGGGTATTTTAACCTTCACTTTTCAGGCTCTAACTTTTGCCAAGGTGCCCGATTCGAGTTTTCGACCTTGTGAGCTTCTTTTCATTCTCTTTTCTTTTCAATTTTTTTGCTGCTTCTTTTTTTCTTTTGTATATATTGTTTCTCTTTTTTTTTTTTTCTTTTTTTGCATTATTTTTTTTTTGTTCTAACTTTTGCAGGTGCCTTAGGGTTTTGGGCCGTGAGCCTCTCAAAGGGTAAATGTGTATCAACTCCATGCTAAATGGTTCTTGAAGTTGAAGCCACTCTGTATCTAGGAGAGCAGGTACATTGCAAGGATTTGCAAAGAATCCATCACGGTTGCTCCACAAGCTTCTTAGGTGAGATCTAATCTTTTGATTTGATTTTGGTACCTCTTGTTAGAAATTTGCTTCAAAACTAGCCACACGGGCCTCCTCGATAGTTGACCGTTGAATGTTAGAATGAGTTCGGGTAAAAAGCAGGTTGAATCTTGAGGTGAGGCGATCTAGGCTGCACAATCTCGGGGCGATTCCACACGGTCTTCGCAGGACCGCGCAAAACATTTTGTTTTTGAAAGTTTTTAAAGAAACGACAAATCGCTCGCGCTGAAGATAGTGTGGAACCAGTCTGGATCAAGCCAGGGTCCTTCTCAGTACTCACGCTGACAAGCATGATTTCATTCATTAAGGGCTTAGCATGCCTCTCCTTCTCTCAATTTGGTCAAGGTTTTGCAAAACCCGAGGAATTCCTTCCTCTTCATTTTTTGTCACGACAGTGTTAAAGAGGTTTTGAAAAACTTAGGTCAATGCAATAATTTTCAGGGCACAGAAGAGCAGGTGGAATGTAGGGCCGTTCCATTCAAATCCTTTGGCACAACTAGCTCAACACGATCGATAAGCATGGAAACATGATAGCCCGATTGTTTCATTGATTTCCGGATGTGGCGGCTCCACTGGCAGAGACAGACTCAAAAAAAGCAAAAGGTTAATTACAAAAGCGGTGTTACGTGGCAACAACCGGAATCACCGCCATTCTATACAAGGGGACGACTCATCGCAACAAGACAGACCCTTAAGCAAAAAGAAGATTTGAGGCGAAGAGCGGACTCAAAACAAAACAAAAATGACTTGACACCCAAGCGAATTTACAAGACTAGCATTCGCGGATGCTCAAAATGCGTGCAGGCCACATCGAGAAAATACCGGCGCCGCCTAAAATGGCCCATCCCCGATCACATACTCGCGATATCCTCAAAATCAATAATTTGGGTAATAACGGACTTATTTGAGGTGGGTGGGAGGATAACCTCGTTGTCGATCAAGTCTTGCACCTCATGACGGAGGCGGAAACAATTATCGGTAGGGTGGCGGTTTCTTGATGAATACGCATAATCTTGAGTAGCGTCATGCCTTTCTTGGAAGAGGGTGGGAGGCCGAGGCTCAAGGGGTTTAAGATGCCCTTTCGCCAAGACACGAAGTGCCTTAGACAATGGCATATAAAGGGCATGAAAGACCCTGCGCCCTCGGGGTAGGTACTTTGAAATTTGAGTATTCTTGCTAGACGCACTAGAGAACGGGTCAGCAGGCACTGCCTTGGTTTTCGGATCCTTCCCCGGTGCAGGGTTGCGATTGGCTGGGATTGTCCTGGCGTGACGGGGCCTATCCCGGTTTTCGGCAGCTTGCTTGCTTTCGGTTGAGGTGGGACAACATCATCCACAGCTTTGGTCACAACCGTGGATATCTGTTGCTTATTCATCCCCCCAGTTTTCAAAGCCTCGACTGCCCACAGCAGTTGTTCAATGGGATCGGCATCTGCCTTCACTTTGTCTTTACCTCTGTCCTTAGCCTGATCAAGGGTTTGGGTTGATGTTGATACATCATTGTTATGGTTGGAGGCCATCTCTGGTTGGCTAAGCTCGATCACAATCTGCCCCAATAGCGGAGGCTCCTGGGGTACGAAACTTCCGGCATATGGTGCAACTTGTGGCGAAGCAGACATTCCGTAAGCGAGATCCGCCACAGACCTCTGGAGGTCCCCTATCATTCCCATTAATTCGAATGTAGTGGGCTCGCGAGCCTGATACAAGCGAGGGTCAGTTGGGTCTTGTGACAGGCGACACAGGTGGATCTGATACATCGACATTGGCCTCACTTTGCGGTGATGCCTTAATCTATCGATTGTCATAACCACGATTTCTTCGAATTTTTGCGTCATGCTAGGTCTGCTTTGTCTTGAATGGCGGTGACGGATCGAATATCTATCTTGCCTCGACAAGGGGATCAGTCTATGCAGATTAAACTCTCTAAACTGAAAGGAAAAACAAGCAGCATTTCAGCTTTAACGGATCAAACACTGGTGTAGCCGAATCAACTGTATTCTACTGCTGACCACTGTTTTCCAAAAATCACTGTCTCGAAACACTGAATCAGATACCCGCAGATATAACTAGTTCTCACAAACTGATACTTGGTGCCCTCAGGGCTGATACTCAAACTTGCAAACTGATATGTGCGTTCCTGTAGAGATACACTCTAAGTACATAGCAAATAAAGAGATCCAAAACACCCCTATGTTGGGATAGGGTTTCCTTGTCCTATTTTGTCAGGAACTAGGGTTTTACTATGCACGCAGCGGTTTCAAACAACCTAACATCGGGTAAGCAACCTGTCCTAGTTTGGAATGGTCAATATGGATTTCGATATGCACTAGGTCGAATGGTCGAAAAGGGTGCCCCGGTAAAACCGGGGTTTGTGTTCCCAGACTGTCAGAGCCCACAACCGGTCAGCCTTATGGTCATGTCTTGACAAGACAAGCCTCCGGCAAACTGTTCCGGAATGGCAGATGGCAAACACGGTGTCCTAGGCGCACCAATGCACATGCAATGCAAAGAGACACATAAATGTAGTCAAAACAGGATATCACGAGTTCGAGTCAAGCTCTCTAAAATCCCCAGCAGAGTCGCCAGAAACTGTAACACGCCCGCGAGGGACCCCGCGCTACAGTTCGAACTCGATTTTTGTCACGGTTCTTAATCTGAACTAAAGAGTCCAAATTCGGCCAATCGTTTTTAGAAAACAGATTTTTTGAAAGAAGTGCCAAACATGGACTGCTTTACCAGATACAGAGTCGCCACCTAAATATTTTTTATGGGGGAATTTAGGAAACCTAACTCGGTGCCAAAGGCCACGTGTCCGTCATCACCAAAGTTGCCTCGGCTCGGGAACTTGGGTACGATCGGGGAAGGTCAGCTATGAGCACCCCCTCTCGCCCGATCCGAAGATCGGCCTCTACTAACCATGATATCCGATTTTGAAAACGTTATGTGTTCTTATCTAGAATTACTATGTTATGCACACAGCAAACAAGTATAGACTAGATTGCTTAATTTGGAAATAAGCATTGCATATCTGTTTGTTTTAAAAAACGCTTTGAGATTTGCTACTCGCAAATAGGCTAAAATATGAATTTCAACGAGTTATTCCAACTCAAACAATCCAACCTTCACCCACAGGCATTCAAGCAGTTATATCATGTAAGCAACTAGCCTCATGGCAATCATGCTATCATGGCAACACTCACATGTATGCGGTATGTTAAAGCATAAAAAAAAACTCACCTAGTACTTCGAGCCAAAACAGAAAACTAGTTAGCAAACATGCGTGATCCTAGTTCATGTTAAAGTGGCTAATGCAATGCATATAGAATGTACTTAGGACAGGCTCGGCTAATCCTAAATTGGCATGTGAAATGCAATCATTTGATGCACGTATTCAAGTTAGATTTGAAATACCAATGCGGTTAGCGTGATGCGCCGAGCCCGGAGCATGCAAGACAAATGTATGGATGTACGCATGCATAGCATAAGGTACGCTAAATTAAACATGACCTAATACTAACCGTCAAAAGCAGGCAAGTAAAAGGGAGAAAGAAGTAGGGATTGGAAGACATGCACACACGCATCCACACTTATTACAGATTCGCCCTCCCTCGGAGGGACCAAAAGAATATACAGATAATTAACCTACAAGCTAATTAAAATATTACAGTCCATCTAATTATGTTAAACAAATTAACTAAACTAGAAGAAACAGTAAACCGCCTCGGGAAGAGAGCCCAATGCAATGCATACTCGGTCTTGTTCGAAAACCCACTACCATGCGCAAGCTGCCTCTGTTTTCCCTGCTATACGCCTCTGAAGACTGCCAAAGTCTCAGGATGTGCTCACTGGGTGTTGGGGAATGCCACCGGCTGGAGGAAATCATCACCGGCTGTGATTTGGTGTTCATCGGCACAAAATAGATCCATCGGCCATCTATGGATTGCCGGTTGGCACTCTGTGCAGTCGATTGGCCAAAAGTTCCTGCAGAATCTGTTTGACAGCAGCAGAGGACAAAACTTTGCATGGCAATGCAATTCAAGCAATGTATGCACCAACCAAACTCCTTATCATGTGTATGGCTCAAAGGAGGATAGGTCTCGATTCTCGGACCACCAATCACGCATTTCCATGCATGATGGCCCAAAGGATCGAGTGTGCATCTTGAATATAGAATGCAATGCACATAATCACATAAGAGGGCCAACCTCTATCATACTCACTTCAAGAGGCCAAGCATGCACATTGATGCAATGGATTGCTAAGCATGTGAGGTAACATGCAACATGGACAATGCAATGTGTACATGCAAGTATGCAAACAAACATCTGAGATTAGCATGCAAACAAGGAAAGAGATGGGCTTAGGCATGATTTAGGAAGCCCTAACTAGGCCCAAAACGGTGGCCAAATGCCATGGGAATGAAGGCCAAAATACATACAAACATGCATGCACACATGGTCCAACACTTAGGCATATTAAAAGCAACTTTTAAGCACACTTAAAAGGCACAAACATGGACATATAACCAACATGTTGAACCTTTGAAAACATGCTAGAAAAGGTGCCCAATCAAACAAACCATGCAAGTAAGGCATGCTAGAGGGGTCAAAGCTTAAGGCATACAAGAGGGATTACAGGGTGGCTATACAAAGCAAGGCATGAATGACTGAAATGACTTAAAACAGTCCCTTAGCACATCAAAACATGCATATAAGCTTCACAAATCTCAGCCAAAACACAATAGCATGATAGTCTAAATGTCATGCATGTATTGAGGCAAATCATGGCATTACATGGTATGTATGCTACACAAGCATGGTGAACCAAAACCAACATACAACAATGCTATATTATGGCAATATAAGCATGAAAAACAGCCTAGGCATGATCAACACACACTTGAACATGATGCTCCCTCAAGAGGCCAAAAATGGTCCTTTTCAAGGACAACAAGGAGAGGGGGTGGCCCTCTCCTTCTTAGGACCTCAAGGCACCATCCTCACCACTGAAATCCCTCAAGATTTCAGTGGTGAGGAGTCCCAAACACCATGGTCCCGGAGCTCACCAAAAAGGGCACAAAATGGAGCCTTACAAGGTTTAAGAGGGGTGAAACAACCCCAAAGCTTAAAACACCCTTAAACAACTATATAGAGGGCTCAAAAATAGAACTTTTTTATGTTATATACTAAACACAAAAACAGTTACAAGATGGTCAAAAATACAATGCAAGAAAGGGGTAAAAAGGGGGAAAGTTGTTACCCTTGTAGTCCTTCTTCACAAATGATGATCTTGTTGCCTCCTTGAGCTCAAATCCAATCAAGAACACCAAGAACAACCCTCTGGTCCCTCAACAACCAAGAGAAGGTGTAACACTATGTGTTTGTGTGCAATAGTATGGACAAACACACCTAGAACACAAAAGAGAGATAGAATAGCTACAACTATACTAACCCTAGAACCAGAGCTCTCCTCTGTATTTTTCTGACCTCTTAACCAACCTTAGAAGAGGGAGGAGAGCCCTCCTCTTTATAGAAGCCCCCTCTTGCAAAGCTTACAAAACAAGCTTGCTAAGAGGGAAATCCCTCCATATACGTGTATGGAGGGGAGCAAGCAGTGCCGCTATCACGGTGGCACAAAATATCTACTAAGCGGATGAGCGATGGTCGGCCGACCAAAAGTGCCATTTTGACAAAATATATGGCGGCCAGGCAACAAATAGTGCCGGCGGCAATATATATTGTCGATGGCGAAGATCAGCGGCGGTGGCCTCTAGCCATGGCGGTGATGTGTGAGATGCCTCACAAGGCATTCCACCCCCTCCAAGGCAAAGCACAAGTGTTTGGTGCAAAACGAGACACAAAATAGTCGAGCTCGGAGATCCTGAGGCAAGGCACGTAGCCGAGACCTCCGGGAACTCCAAACGAACACAAAGATGGATGATCACCGACTGTTCAAACGGTGACGTGCAAGTCTTGAGGACGGTAAAAAATGGGGTGTGTACAGGAAGTTTTTAGGTTTTATGGTCAATCAGCGGGGCATTGAAGCCAACCCTGAAAAGATCAAGGCCTTGATCGAGATCACGATCACTGAAGCGGTTAAGGAGGTCCAAAGACTCCTTTGGCGAGTTGACCCTCAACGCATCATTTCGTTACAGCAGATAAGTGCCTGCCATTCTTCAAAGTGCTTTGCAAACTTTTGCATGGACGGCTGAATCCGAAGAGGCTTTTCAACAGTTGAAGCAGTGCATGGCCAACCCCCACTCCTTTTACAAGCAATCACGGGCGAGTCCCTCTTCTTCTATCTAGCCGTATCAAGCACCGCTGTCAGCGTAGCTCTTATCAAGGAAGACGACTCTGTCCAACGACCGGTCTACTACATCAGTCGGGCCCTTAGGGGAGCGGAGCAGAACTACCCACTATTAGAAAAATTATCCTTGGCCTTAGTCACCGCCTCCAGACGACTCCGTCCTTATTTCCAAGCACACTCCATAGTGGTTCTCACCGACCAACCCTTGAAGAAGGTCATGTAGCAACCAGAACTTTCCGGCAGACTCATGCAATGGTCAGTGGAACTCAGCCAGTTTGACATCTCTTACCGGCCTCGAACAACGATTAAGGGGCAGGCTATCGCCGATTTCATCCTGGAATTCACTAATCCTACCCCAACCGCTGCCAGTACACCACCACCAGCTCCCACCGAGCCGAAAGACCCACATTCTTGGACTCTCAACGTCAACGGATCATCCCGCAGGGAAGGTAGTGGGGCTGGCCTCATCCTCACCGCCCCTGAGGGTGGTTATTTCAAATGCGCCCTCCGTTTCCTATTTGAGCCTAGTAACAACCAAGCCGAATATGAGGCATTGATTGCAGGTCTTCGCTTAGCCAGGGATATTGGTGTCAGCCACATCCGAGTGCTCAGCGACTCCCAGCTAATCGTCGGGCAGATAACGGGAGAATTCGATGCCAAGGAGGACACAATGCGGGCTTACAGGGATATTGCACTTCCCCTTGTTCGCCTCTTCGATACCTTCCACATCAAACACATTCCTCGGGTGAAAAACTCTAAGGCGGATGAGATGGCTCAGTTAGCTTCCGCACACCAGTTTGACCTCAGCCGTGGTGTCCGCCTAGAATACCTATGCCACCCCGCCATTTCCCCTGACTAGCACGAAATACAATTCCTCCAAAATGAGCCCATCCCTTGGGCGTCAGACATCTTTCTATTTCAGACAACAGGGGCACTGCCAGACGACCAACAGTAAGCTGCCAAAGTCAAGGCCCAGTCGTCCAATTACATCATTGTCAGCGGCATTTTGTACAAACGTGGTTTCACGCCCTATTTGCGGTGCCTCAATCCGACTCAAGCTACTTATGTGATGCAAGAAATTCATGAGGGTATCTGCGGCAATCACTCGGTGGCGGTCCTGGCCCAGAAGATACTCCGCACTGGTTATTTCTGGCCTACTCTCAACCAAGATGCGGCTGACTTCGTGCTCAAATGTGATAAGTGCCAGCATTTTGCCAATATCTCCCATACTCCTCTTACTGAATTAATCACACTTTGCAGCCCCTACCCGTTCGCCAAATGGGGATCGACCTAGTTGGCCCTTTACCCACCGGCGAAGGCCAGACTAAATTTGCCATCGTCGCGATTGATTATTTTACTAAGTGGGTAGAGGCAGAACCCCTTGCTACCATTACCGAGCGAAACACAACCAAGTTCATCTGGCAGTCGATCATTTGAAGATTTGGCATTCCCTAGGCCATTGTTTCCGACAACGGCAAACAATTCGACAACGCCAAGTACAGGAAGTTACATGCGAGACCTCCAAATTCAACCATGTTTTCTTCCTGGTCATCCCCAAGCCAATGGCCAAGTTGAGGTCACCAACCGTTCTCTTGAAGATCATCAAAACCAAGCTAGAAGGCGCTAAGGGCTTTGAGGTGAGGAACTACCAAATGTACTGGGCTTACCGAACTACGTGAGACTCCACTAGAAACTCCTTTACCTTAACATACGGCGCTAATGCGGTTATTCCGGAAGAAGTTGGTCTGCCTACCCCTAGAGTTTTACATTCGGATCCACCACTAAGGGAAGAGCTCCGTCGGGCAAACCTGGACCTAATTGAAGAACTTCGCAGAAACCACATTGTCGGTGGCTTCATACCAGTAAAATGAGAACACACTACAGCTGCAAAGTCAGGCCAAGGGAGTTATTTGTAGGGGACCTTGTCTTGAGAGAA
The DNA here is from genome assembly GCA_025200525.1 of Camellia lanceoleosa. Lineage (NCBI taxonomy): Eukaryota > Viridiplantae > Streptophyta > Magnoliopsida > Ericales > Theaceae > Camellia > Camellia lanceoleosa. The sequence goes on along the minus strand of CM045763.1, from coordinate 43,739,217 downwards.
GCAACCCTTGGCACCAAAAATCCGACCGAAGGTAAATGGCGACCAAATGAGAAGAACCTTCGTTGTGAAGGCCCCACCACGACCAGCACTTACCGCTTCGGGACATGGAAGGTCGAGATCTCCCCACCTGGGCTGAACACTGAGCGCTACTTTCAATAAGTTCCTCTTGTTGTATTGCTCGGTTGTTGTATTTTCCTTTTGTTACATAGTGTAAACTTGGATCGACTGGATTACACAGACCATGAACGCTTCTATAACATTAGCTATCTGTGTGTTGTCTCGATAACATTCTCATTTGCAGCACTTATTACAAGCCTCAACCAGACTGAGCACTAAAAGCCTCAGCCAGACTGAGCACTAAAAAAAAAAAAAAAAAGCCTCAGCCAGACTGAGCACTAAAAGCCTCAGCAAGACCGAGCACTAAGAGCCTCAGCCAGACTGAGCACTCAAAAAGCCTCAGCCAGACCGAGCACTAAGAGCCTCAGCCAGACTGAGCACTACAAAAGCCTCAGCTAGACTGAGCACTAAAAGAGCCTCAGCAGGACCGAGCACTAAAAAGGCCTCAGTCAGACTGAGCACCAGAACCCTCTTCTTTACAAGTCAGGTTATTCTTTTCTCAATCAAACTCACAAACCAAGCCTTACTCCATACACCGCTAACGTACTTGAGGAGTTCCTAACTTTACTCTGCATTGAGTTTTTATTACAAGTTCATCTTCACTCTGCATTGTTACAAGTTCAACTTCACCCTGCATTGAGTTTTTATTACAAGTCCAATTTCACTTTGCCTTAAGGAGTCCTTAACTTTACTCTGCACTCTGTTCTTCTTAGAATTTCAATCCCACTCTGTCTTGAGGAATTCCTAAGTTCAGTTTTTATCACAAGTCTGTCACAAGTTTTCACAAGTTTTCATCTATTTCAGACGCATAAGCAAAAATAGTCAGATGCAAAACACAACTGAAATTTTATTTATTCACAACTTTGTACACCAGTTCATTACAGCCATTCAAAAAAAAAAAAAAAAAAAACAGACAGAGAAAATAAACAAAATAAAACAAAAACAAGTGCACAGTCTTCTTCTTTTTCTTCTTCTCCAGTTACTCCTTCTCACTGGAGATGAGGTCTTCTTCCTCAATACCCTCATCCAAAGGGGTTTGGGCCATATCGTCCTCTCCAATTGTCACACTACTAAGGTCTAAGTCTGGGAACAGTTCTTCAGCTCTACGTTTGAACATCTTCCAGCCACTGTCCCAGGACTTAGCCATTTTGTGCTTATAGAAATCTGACTGCTGGAAGCTCTCAATAACTTCTGCTTCAGTTTTGCCTCCAGCGGTCATCCTCGATGGGCCCCCCCCAATTTCTTGCCTAGCTAAGCTGTTGGCTACCGCGGCATCAACTGCCATCTGAAATTCAGCAGACCCTTTGAATTGCGCCACTGCTGCGACGCATAGATCGAGGTAGGCCGCCTTCTCAGAGGCTGCCTTCGCTCTCTCTTCGTCCAGTTCCTTCTGCAGGGTCGCCTTTTCAGACGCAGCCTTAGCCCTCTCCTCATCCAACTCCTTCTTCAGGCTCTCATTCTCCGCCGTCGCTTTGGCTCTTTCTGCTTCCAACTCCTCCTGAAGGCTCCTTCTTGCCTCCTCTGCCTTAGCCCACTCGCCCTCCAGCGCCTTCTGCAGATCGCAAATCTTCACATCTACCTCATCTTGCTGCCTGACCAGCTCTTCATTACTGCCCATTGCCTCTTCATGGCGTTAAACCACCTGCGCAAGCTTTTTGGCCTCATCAACTATACGCTTGCCAATCAGTTGGAACTCGAGCGACACAATCTGGCGGCGTGTGTTCTCCAGCTCCACCTTAACCGCTTGCAGTTCAGTGTGGGCACTCTCCCAATTTGCACTCTCCTTCTTCAACTTTGCAAGCTATGCCTTGGCCTCATCTGCCTTGAGTTTGGCAACCCTCGCCTTCCTCAGCAGAGCCCCTGCTAAGGTGGTTACCTCCATTTGAGCGGAGCATAACCCCCTTAGTAGTTCAGCCTCGTTGAATCTGGATCTTTGGCGAAGGATGCCTCTTCTACAATCCCCACCAGGCGGTGCCTGCTGCTGGTTGGGCCTTCTTCTCCTCCGGCCCCCACCACCTTGGCGTGGTACATCGCTGTAGTCAGACTAACTCCCCCTCCTTGGGGTGTAGGGCCCCCCTGGGGCTGTTCTTCCCTCCTTAGCTCAGGGGCAATCCTCGCGACCCCTACACCAATCGCCGCCACCACTGGCATGACTTCCCTGATCTCTGAGGCAATGTCCACCACCTCTGGGGCAATTACTCTTCCTGGGGTCTCCTCCACTTCCCCACCCTCTCTCTCCTTGGCCAGAATGGCCTCTTCTACCCTCACTTCCCTTCTTCTCTTCTAGGCAAGCTTTTCTTCACTCCGCCTCACCCTCTTCTTCTTCTTCACCATGCCCAACGCCTCCATCTCCTTCAAAGACCTCTCCTTTAAAGGGTCTCTTGGGAGCGGTCGTGGCACAAATTCGCCTAAGTCCTTCTCTCCCAAGGGTTTGGGGCGAGGTCGAATCCTTTTCCTTGCAACCGGTTTGGTGGTCGGTCGGCCTGGGACTCTTTGAATTTTTGGGCTTTCGAAAGGATGGCCTGATCCTCTGCCTCTTGAGCCTCTCTCCTCACTTCCAATTCCGCTCGATCGAGGTCTCCACCGCTCGACTGTGGACCCAACCCAGCGTCAAACAATGTAGACGGCTGAACGAGCTCGTCCAATTTGGCCTTTTCTCACTCTGTCCACTCCTTTACCCTCTTCACCCTCTCCTCTGCTGCTGCCTCCAGTTTTGGCTCCATCGACCTGGTGGGCACCTTCCAAATGGTGCGCACTCCAGCTCCTCCACTGGCAGACACATAGAACCACCTTGGTCTCCAACCCTTGATCGACGACGGCAGCCCTGCCACCAGCCCTTTTCTTACTACTGCCTGTAGAGTGACCCAAGTCTCTTGCTGCCCTGCGGCCTTGTAGCATGCGAAGAATTCGTCCACTGTCATGGCCGCCCCATCGTTTGCCTTTGGCCAGGCACTTGCACATGACATCAAGATCTTCCACGCATTGGGCATTAGCTGGCCTGGCGCCACCTCCAAACGATTGAGGATATCTACTACCACCTGCGGCAGGGGCAGCCTCAATCCTCCTTTCAATGCCTCCTCATAAAGGGCAAACTGCCCTAGCCTGGCATCGGATGGCCTCTCCGTCGACATTGGCAACGATAACTCTATTTTGGCAGGCACCTGGTACTTTTCGTGAATAGCCTCCAAATCCACTGTAGTCACTGCTGATTTATCTGCCTTTGTATGCCAGTGGTCTAGTTATGCCTGGCTGATTGGCTTTGCAGCTGCTATCATGGTGGAACTGTGGGATCGTACAACCGTCTCCCCCACCCTCTCCATCTTATATTGCTGCGCTAACTCCACAACATCATCTTCGCCAAGTGGATCTACCTTGACAATCGCAGTTTCTTCTTGGGCCATTTCTAAGGTATATCTGCGAATCACTTCGGAGACAGGTGCAAGGAAACAGAAAAAGTGTTGCAGAGGTGTATTGTGAGCAACAAAGGAATTCACACTTGGAATATTTTGGTTTTTCGCAAACAAGTAGGTGAATCGAATAATGCCAAAAAGCCCACGGTTTCCCCGTATTCCAAGGGTCCCAATTACTTTTCGCTAGTTTGACAACTTTTCAAAATCATCCGCCAAAACTGTCTTTTCAACACCCATAATGACCTAACGTTTCATTTCTGATCCAACGCCTAATCTTCCCCACCGGATGTTGCCACGTGTACGACCACGATCCACTGTATCCTCCCCTTACCCTGTCCTTTCCACTTCACATCACCGCGTGACATGCCGCCTCTTGAGCCCCACGCCGCTCGGACCACCTCGTGGTCGCCCCTTCCTTTCGGTCACCCTTCGCGGTCGGACCACCTCGCGGTCGGCCCTCCTCGTGGTCGTCCCTTCCTCTCAGTCACCTTTCGCGGTCGGCCCACCTCACGGTCGCCCCTCCTCGTGGTCGACCCTCTTCATGGTCGGCCCTCTTCATGGTCGGCCCTTCCTCTCGGTCACCCTCCGCGGTCAGCCCACCTCGCGGTCGCCCCTCCTCATGGTCGACCTTCTCACTCGGCCAACATCCGCGGTCGGCCCTCCTTGTGGTTGCCCCTTTCACTTGGTCACCCTACGCGGTCGGCCCACCCACTCGGTCACCTCTGCCGCTCGACCCCCACCCTGCCATTCCCTGGCATGCTCATTCCCTGCATTTGTATTCCCTTCGTTGGACTAAAGCTGCACTCGGGAATGGGGGACTACTGACGTGGCTAAGCCCATAGAGGCCATAGCCCACTATAAACAACCCAAGCCCATCACTTGGAGCCCAGCACACAACCCAGCTGGGGGAGTCCAGAACAGTTGGAATACAGCATGGCACAGAGAGCCAATGACATTCAGACACATAACAGGCAAATGACATGCCACATCAGCAGACAAAGATCTGCAAAGTTATTGCCACTGCATATCACCATTAATGCAGCCCATCACAGCATTTATTACGACAACACCTCCCCGTCGGAACAGGACCTCCTTACCTTGAACAAGGTAAGCTACAACATAGACTTTCGGCGAGGAGGGCAGGTCGGAGGGGACAGCGAAATGATTACCAAAGGATATAAGCAAACGTTGAAGACAAGAAGAAGGTTAAGCTTTCTATCTCTCTCTCTCTACGCACTATTTTCCTCTATTAACTTGCTCGTTGGAGGGTTCACTGGGGGACTACCCCGTTCCCCGTTGAACTTGTTTGCAGGTTATTTGGTGGGCTTGATCATTCAGACGCTGGTAAGAGGAGCTGGGATCTGTCCAACCCATCCCTTGGAAGAAACTGTATTATCAATACCCTTTTTGTCTTCTTCCACAAATTGTTTCTTGCAAAAAGGAATATACTTTATAAATGTTAAAGCCTTATTAAGAATTTTTAAAAAAAAAAAATTACCAAAAGAAATTTTGGCCTTGTTTGGTTTGTGTTTAAGAAAAACTTTTCAGATTTTTTTGTTTTTTTGAAAAAAATTAACACTAGTTTGGTAAAAATAAATATGAAAAATATAATTTTAAATTTAAAAAAATTATTTTTGGCCTCCCAAAAGATAAAATTATATAAAAATAATTTTTAATTTTTTTATTTGTTTCACCAAATTAAATTTTAATTTTTTTTAAAAAATTTCGTAAATAAGTTTCTTAAAACCAAACCAAACATGCATGGCCTTTCTATTTATAGGCTCTTAAAGCCTAATGAATTCGTCTTTTCGCGATTTTTAAATTAAAATTTATATTGAATATTAAATTTTTGCAGGAAAAAAAATAACAGATAAATCGGTGGCAAAACAATAGATAGATCAATTTTAAAAATAATTTAAAGCACATTAAAGCTAAGGAAATCCTTGGCAGGGCTTTGATATCATGCAAACTATGATTCAATACAATAAAACAAGAATTTTCCTAACCATATAGACTGTGTACAAGCACGAAATAATCTGTCTCGTATAATTCTGTTGATCAAGTTTGCACTCCTCCAAACGTCGTCGTTTTATCACCTAAAAACACAAACATGAGCTAGCCGGCGGGTGTGTGCCGGAAACTCCCTCCAATGCCTAAGTCAGCAAGTAGACAATAGACACAAAAACTTCGTGAATTCGGGAGTATGAATTGCAATACCTGGAAATAGGTGCCGCCACGAGCTTTTATAGATTCCGTATGGCACAATCGCAATAAGTGTAGACATCCCATTTTTGACCGCCTTTACGACTTGGGCACCATCACTTGCACACCTAATGATGAATCTACATGCTTGTCAAGTGCTCGAAAGTCCTCAGCAGAATGCCATAACTCCGAGCCTCAAAACCTTGCAAACCTTGTGCCTTGTTTTTACACCAAAACCCTAGCCTTTCAAACCTGAAAAACTTGAGACCTGCAGGCCCATTTTTGTGGGCTGCCGGCCATCCCTTTTGCTTGCCGGCCACCCTTGTGAGTTTTTGTTTCTTCTTTTTCTTCTCTTTCTCTCTCTCAAAGGCAAGAAGTCCATTTATTGATAATGGTGTCTGATTGGCACTCATGCTGATAAAAGGCTAAAAGACATAAGAAAAACAAAAAATCTTCACATGAAAAGATAGGTTCTGTTTCATTAAAATTCTTTATTTTATAAAATTTTGTGTGTATATTATTTAAATGTTTTTTTTAGATTGATTTGATAATCGTATCATGTTTAATTTATTACATTTGTCTAATAATAAATAAACGACAAGTATATTTTGAATAATAGATCATACACTTTTTTTTTTGACAAATTAAATATATTACAATTATCAGATCAATTAATTTTTTTATTTGTTATATGTGGATAATAAACATAAAGATTCTAACAAAATGAAAATCATCAAAACAAAATAAACTCCACAAACCTCAACGGAAGGGAAGCCCTGCCCAAAATATTTACATGTATACAAAATTATATACTGAATATTGTGGTAATTATATTCTAGAGGTGGTAATTATATCAAAACAATAGGTGTTAAGACTGTCGCATCATTTTAAATAAAAATATTATATAAATTTTATTTGTATAGTACTACCTAATTGTATTGTAATAGTTCACATCCTATATCACAAATATATAATTTTGTATGGTTTCTAATTGTACACAGACCAATCATCTAGCAGTGGAAAGAGCTTTTGAGATGATTATCAACTATGTTAAAGCTAAATGTAATTCAAGTCTATCATCATACAATATGATCTCTATCTTAAGTTCATCATTTCATGATCTTACAATTTTAGAACTTGGTTAAAGATGAGAATTATAGTCATTTACTGTAGCATGGGAGACTTCACCGGTTAAAAAGCATTGGTTGTGTTATTAAAATTGCTAAAAAAAAAAACCTTCACAAATAAGACCATATGTTGGGGTGTTTTAAAAAGATGGTTAAAAATTGTTTTTTGACTTTTTTGTGAGGAAAGGAAGTGGATTAAAAATTGAGAAGTGACTTTCAACCCACTTCTCAAAATAGGCCGTTATCACAAACAAGGTACTCGCACAACTGAGATTCATGTGATCAAAGCATCAAACCACACTGGTGGGCTCACGAATGAACATTCTACACGTCACATGCCACAACCTAATTGTCCAACCATGTGCTAATACGCCCTTGCCCTTAACCAAGGGTATATTAACAGATCAATAATGCATAATCAAATCATCAATGTGCATCGCTAATAGCCACCGGTCATGCACACCCCATGACACCAACGGTCACTCATGAGGCCGTGTCATGAGGGATAGAAAGTGCACAACAAGGACAAGGGTCAAACTTGCAACCTGCTGCATAGAATAACCTTTCTACTAGAGTTAGGAGGCTTATTATAATCTAACCAGAATCTAATAAGTGATCACTCAAATGTGACCAACTAACATCACAGGCACAACCCCTCAAAACACCAACTGCTTCCTTTATTGGTTTTTAACCAGATTTCAGACCAACCAACTTAGTATTGGAAAATGGCTTTTGACCAATGGGGGTTGGTCCAAGTGGAAAGTGACTTGGGTCACTTAAGCAAAGGTCTTGAGTTCGAACCTTTGTGGATGCAGCAAATCCCCTTGGGAGAGGACCCCGCATTTGCACCCGGCAGCTTCCTCGGCGGATTAGTCCTGGGTCCAAAAAAACCTGTGGATACCGTGGGAGACCTAGAAAATGGCTTTGTATGAACTTATTTTTTTCTAATTTTGAGTATTAATTAAGGTAGGACCCAAGTGTTATCTTTGACATTTCTAATTAGGTTCATATTTAATGTCGCGTAGTCAATAACATCGTGTATTTGGTTGCTCAAAACCATTTCCGAATGAATGAGAATTCAACACACATTTTCGAGTTCATGGAAATGGCTTTAAGTGAGTTTCTTACACGTTTGTAAAATGTGCTTGTCCTACATAGAAAATGCTTAATGATTTATTTGAATATATATACTTTGGCTTGCCACACTTGTGATGAGCCCCAAGGGGCACCCCAAGTTTTGTAAGGAATGGAGTTATGGACGAAGTGGGCTTGGCCCAAAATCACTACACGAGCGTCGCCGTCCGACCAGGTTGGGTCTTAACTTAATTTTTTGAACAAAATTCATTTGAATTTTTCAAAATTTTTGCGGGAAATTTTTTTTTTCTTTATAGAAATAATTCAAAATTTGCTCCAAAATTTCAAATTTGCATTTTCAAAATTTTCTAGTCGCCTCCTTTTTGAATCGGTGTTGTTCCGGTTGCACATTTCTGGCCATGTCTGAACAGCACCAAATCCAACTCGTATAGGTGCATGCTAGGCTATAAATAGCCTAACATTCCATCAATTCATTTCATCGAATTTTTTCTTTTCTTCTTCTGTTCATCCTCCTATGCTCTTGCATCTGTCTGTTTTTAGTTTCTAATAAATAGAGTTACAACATTATTTGGTTCGCCAGACTTGATTTTATAGCGCTACAAATCAAGTAGTAATTGTTGCATCCTGGGCAGTAGACGTCGTTAAATCTCGAAACACAAGAGCGAGGGCGAAATCTACTTTAAGGAGATTGTGTTTAACACAAGCCTCGACTTATAATTACTGTAAGCTATTAATCTGAAATTTAATTCATTTAATTATTCTCTAGATTATTTAATTTTATTTTGTTATTTATTTTATTTACACATACACAACCACTGGGCTATAACACTTAGTAGTGCTACATTTTATGTCATACTCAAGCTTTGATTTGCTCCGACAATTAACACCTAGGTGCCATGGCTTCAACACCTAATTCACAAATCATCCTAGACTTGTTCCATGTTACTCGTGTGAGGAGGATCCAAAATGCCCTTCTCCTGGTAAGAAGGATTAATAACTCACAAATCCAAAATGCCCTTCTCCTGGTAAGAATGATTAATAACTCACAAACGAAGTAAAAGGCATGAGCCATCCACATGCAAAATGACGGATTATTATGCTGATTAGGCAAGTTATCCCTCATTTAACACGAAATCAATCACCCTAGGTGTCTAAAAAGTTGACAGTCATTATGACAGGGTTGAAGCAACTAACATAACTAGGCCTCGTTCCGAGAGTAACAATTTTAGCAAAAAAAGTCAAAAGTCACTATAAGTAGTTACATCACTACTTTTATTTTTCAGTATAAAATAGTATATTCCCAAAAAGGCCTAAAACTATTAAAACATGAATTCAGAGAAGAATGGACTCCAAAAGGATCAAATGAATGGTTCATCCATATAATCTTCCAGTGCAGTGTGCTCATATCTATGTCGGAAGATGAAACATATGAAATTGTATATGATAATGTTAGGAACATGCAAGTAAAGAGCAACAAAATTAGCCAATCGCTCTGCTACCTTTCATAAGAGATGTATATCAAACTTTCCGGGACCAAAAAAGAATTCGAGTGGTCCCTTGGAGAGAGACATTAAATATGGAAGGAACTAGAGAACTAATTGGCACCAATGAACACCTTTGTTCCTTTATGATAGCCAAGCAATCAGTTTAACTTCATATCCTGTTCGACTTGAAGAAAAAGAAAAAGCAACATGAGACCTACATCCCACTTCAAAAGAAAATCTGTCTTGTGAGGAATCACCGCAAACATGCTGTCATAAAGGCATTGAGATGCCTGCAACATTGAGAGGAATTATTAGAAAGACAATTGTGGTCACACGTAACATAATGCAACGAATGTCGTAAGAATATATGACAAATAATTTTCCAAATTATTACCATCTCTTGGTAACAATTTTCCATGTTGAGTAAAGAAAACTGTTCAAGCAAGAATATATGAAAATTAATTCTCACATTACTAAATGACAGTGTCCACCACGTTAAATTAAAACTTACATGCTCGGATTTCTGAACCAAATACACGCTTAGCCTCCTTGAAGCAAATAATAAGAAAAATCACTTAGTAAGAGGAAGGGGGGTTAAGGAAATGAACAATCGCAAAGTAAAATTCTGATGCAACTTCAAGTGTTCATTTTGAGGATGAAGAAGAGTCACCGTGTTAGATTACATGGCAAATCCAAAATTGAAAATGGTGAACTAGTCCACAATAATCCAATCTCAAATTTTGAAGCCATGAGATATAAGATGTTAAAGGAACTAAGAATATAGGCCATGTTTGATTCACAAGACTAATAGTGAGGTATTAATAATCCTATCAAAATTAGTATGATATTCACTATCCAATTGGATTAATAGGATACATTATCCATTGGATTAATAATCTCACCCCTACCCATTACTAATAATCCTACAAATTTGTTGGATTAATTATCCATTGGATTAATAATCCTAAACCAAAATGTTAAAACAAACATAGGATAATTGGGCCAACGGATTAATAATCTTAATCCCATGCTCTTATCCATCCCATCAAACATGCCCATAGGGAATTAAGAAACATGTTTATGGAATGAGCATATGCATGATGAGGCTGTTGTTAAGGATTTGTAGTACGACACAAATTGATAAAAGTTGATAATGAATACATTAACAAGATGGAAGAAGTGGGTATCAAGTGGAGATAAAATGAGAAAAAAACAAACTAAGAAGGTTTCCAGATACATAAGTACACCTTTAAAGAAAGTGACCCTATACACATTGGTTGAGATGGTTAGGAAGGCAGTAATAGCATGTCACTTCACTGAGATTGTGGCCCCTGAGACCTTTAATAGGCCAAAATGGTGAAACAAAATTCATGTATCCGACCCTAAAGGGTTGGAAAATGGCTTTGTTATAATCAGCTGACTTGCTTGAAGAAGCAGGATTAGACTCAAGTGGCTCAACGTCCACTTGCTCGTATGGAATTGGCATGGCCAATTTAACTCCAGCGGCAGCAAGGGCTTTGAGCCACCCATGTTTAAATCCCTGATTCTCGAATTTGGGAACTTCTTCTACATAGTTCTCAAGGGCGGCGCTCTTTCCAGCCTCGAACGCTGTAAAAGCCTCAAAGTCGGCTTTTTCTTTGGCCTTCTTCAACTCTTCTAATTCAGCCTCCACCTTGGCAAGCGCCTCCTTGGCTAACTTAAGCGATTACTCGCTCGCGTTTGCCCTCTCCTCGGCATCAGATCTAAGCTGGTTAGCAGTCCGAGCCCTCTCCTTCTCAGCTTCGGCTCGAGCACTTTCCATTGCGGCTCTCATCGCCTCGAACTCGGCCCTGCTCCTCTCACCTTCAGCTTCTGACTTTAAGTGGCAAATTCTTTCAATGGCATCGTGGTAACGGTAGCCTAGTTCGGCTATCCTTCCAACTGTCTGCAAAACAAGGAGTTGGGATCATCACATACCAAGAAACGTCGTATGCAAACCAAACCAAACAAGGAGTAAAAAAGATCAAGCCACATTGTAGACGCGCCCCGGTGACGGCCTCACTATACAACTCGGGCTCCCTTTTGTGTCACGGTTCTTAATCTGAACCAAAGAGTCCAAATCTAGCAAATCGTTTTTGAGAAAAACAAATTTTTTGAAAGAAGTGCCAAACATGGACTGCTTTGCCAGATATAGAGCCGCCACCTAAATATTTTTTTTAATGGGGGAATTTAGGAAACCCTGACTCGGTGCCAAAGGCCACGTGTCCGTCATCACCAAAGTTGCCTTGGCTCGGCAACTTGGGTACGATTGGGGAAGGTCAGCTATGAGCACCTCCTCTCGCCCGGTCCGAAGACCGGCCTCTACTAACCGTGATATCCAATTTTGAAAACATTATGTCTTCTTATTCTGGTTATTAGCCTAGAATTACTATGTTATGCGCACAGCAAACAAATATAGACCAAATCGCCTAAATTGGAACAAAAACATTACATATTTGTTTTGAAAGTGGTTTGCCACTCGTAAGTAGGCTAAAATGCAGGTTTTGCCACCCTCAAGTGGGCTTTAGAAAAGATGGTTTTGCCACTATCAAGTGGGCTTAAAACTTACAGTTTTAATGTATTATCCAAATTTAGGCAATTCGACCTCCACCCACAGGCATTCAAGCAATTATATCACATAAGCAGCTAGCCTCATGGTAATCATGCTATCATGGCAACATTCACACGCATGCGATATGCTAAAGCAAAAAAAGCTTACCTAGTACTCCGAGCCAAAACAAAAGCTAGTTAGTAATCAATGCATGATCCTAACTCATGTTAGGATGGCTAATGCGATACATGCAAAATGCGACTAAGATAGGCTCGGCTAATCTAAACATGGCATGTGAAATGCCACAGATAACACGTATTCAATTTGGAATTGAAATACAAATGCAGTTAGAATGATGCGCTGAGCCCGGTGCATGCAACAGATGAATGAATGCAAACATGCTATCATACTGTTATGCTAATTTAAATGTGCCCTAGTCTACCATCATAAGCAGGTAAATAAAAAGGGAAGAAAGACGTGGGGTTGGAAGACATACACCCACTCACGCACACTTATTACAATTGTGCCCTCGCTCGGAGGGACCGAATAAATATTGCAGTTCTAACAATAAATAAATTAATTATTACAGAATTTCTAATTATTTAACAAATAAATGCAAAAAGAAAGGTGGCCACAGCCCCGCCTCGGGATGCGCGAATGATGCATGCTCGAGTCCGCCTTGCCCGGAAAACCCGCACCATACCACTACTGCCTCTGTTTACACTGCCCTGCTTATCTGAAAACTGCCAAGGTCTCAGGACATGTTCCCTGCACACTGCAGAACATCATCGGCTAGAGGAAATGGACACCGGCCTTGGGGAATGTCCATCGGCTGGATTTCATGTCATCGGCCACCTATCTATGGCCGGTCGACATTTCATACTGTCGGTCGGCAAAAACTTCCTGCAGAAGACAGTTTTGACAGCAATAGAGGACAGGCAGTGCATGACATGGAGTTTCAAGCAAATGTAAGCATGGCCATGCTCCCTATCATGTATCAGACTCAAGAGAGCATGGCCCTCGATCCTCGGACCATCAATTATGCATCTTGGTGCATGATGGCCTAAGAGGTCAAGTTTGCATTTCAATGAATATGTATGCAACACACAAATGAAGACCAAGACCCTATCATGTCAAGGTCAAGAGCGTCGGTGACTGAGAGTTAAGGCGTGTTGCATCACTTATAGTATGAACACTTCTTAACCCTCACACTTGGTTTGACACCCCAAACCAAGCAATGTAATGCATGTTATGCAAACATGGCTCGAAGATGCAACATGAGATTAGGATGCAAGGCATGCCAAATGCAATGCAACTATCATGTTAAGTATGCAAAGTGCTAGAGCATACAAGATGCAAATGCAATGCAAATATGGACAATTATGCAATAGGACTAGCATGTGACAACACCTAATGAGTCAAACATGCAACAAGTATGAGACAAGCATGCAATGGTAACCATGAATGGCCGACCTCGACCTAGCCATAAACAGTGGCCAAAAGTGTCCAAAAAGGTGGACAAATGTTCAACCAATATGCAAGCCAAAAGGAGCCCAAAGCTAAGGCACAAAAAGGAGCCTTTACTACCACTAACATGACCACTCATGACATGGATTATTCAGCCAAAAACAGAGCTTCAATGCACCAAAACACACCCCAAAATCTATATAATAAGGCAAGAGGCTTTTTGAAAATGTCTTAAACTGTATGTGAGATACATTTTGATCCAATGGTATAAATTGTTTCATCTCAACTTCAATGGTTGAGATCTCTTTATTTTCCTCTCTCTCCATCAATGGTTGATGAGGAAAAGGCTTTATTTCCCTCTTTGAGCATCAATGGCATCAAGATCTAATGGTCAAAAAATCTCTCTCTCTCTCTCTCTCTCTCTCTCCTCTCCATCCCAGGTACTCATCTCCTCTCTCTCTCTCATTTCAAATTTTGAACTCTCTCTCTCTCTCTCTCTCTCTCTCTCTCTCTCTACTTGCATCGGAGCCCATCCCATGGTAATGCCGCTGATTTGGGTCAGATGTTCGAGCTCTTCGTTGAGATGAGCCTCCGTCTTTGCATCAATCTCATGGGGTAATCATCATTATTTACTCTTCATTTCTTTTCTTTTTTTTATTTATATTATTTATTATTTTCAGCTCTGAACTTTGATTTTTTACCCCCTCATTTGTTTGCTTTAATTTGCTTATTTGTATTTAAGAATTTAGGAACTTTGTGGGTTTTGCTTTATTTGTTGAGTTGGCTATATGAGGAAAATGGGTTTGTGTTTTAAATTTCAGAATCTAATGAGTTAAACTTGATAATTAGGACCACTTTCTGTTTGGTTACTGTGTAGTGTGCGCTAAATACATGTTTTATTATTATAAAAAAAAATGAATATAATTGGTATCCACTTTAGTTTGAATGGATTTGATTTGATCTTTCAAGTTTCAACTTCTTCAGTAGATGACTATCCTCCTATTCAAGATTAGAGGGGATTTTTTTAACATTGCAATCCTATTCAAAATTTTTCTGTTGTGGGTATTTGATGGATGTTCTGTTTGGAGACGAGAATAGAATTTGAAGAGAAAAAAAAACTTATTAATGAACTACAAAGCCGTCTTGCAGAAGCAGAAGTGAAAATTATTGAAGGAGAGAATCTACGGTTTGATTACGGTTGAAGGTCGATTTTTGGGTAGGAATTATTAATATTATTTTGATGCTATGCTATGCTTTATGCATACTTTGATTTGACTCCATGTTTCTGTTGTCATCAGGACAAAGACATTCTTTCACGTTTGATACAGTATTCATGCCTGAAGCATCACAGGAGGATGTGTTTGTGGAAATCTCACAGCTTGAAAGTCGATTTTCAGGGGGTGTTCTAATAAATGGTCTTGGATGATTCGATTTTCAAGGGGTGTTCTAAGAAGCCCTCAATGTATAAATAGCTATTTCAACCCCTTTGTAAGGTTTTCACATACCATTCCTCGTAAGGTTCTCCAAAATCTTGACTATTTTTTTTTTTAAGGTTTTCTTTGTGTGTATATATATATTGATATATTGATAACAGATTTTTTTTATTTTTTTATTGTTTAAAATTGAAGAGTTGGTTGCACAGATTTTTCTTTGTTTTTTTTCTTTGATTTTGAATAATTAATAACTGTTGATCTATTGTCATCAGGACAAAGACATTCTTTCAAGGTGGATGTGAAGTATTGTTCATCAGGTTGATAGTTTCACAGTCTAAAACATATTGTATAACAGTATATACCAGGTTTGAGGTGCATGATTTGGTTTGTGCTTTAAGTTTTAAGAAACATCTTATCATGTGATTTTGTGGCCTATATGTAATTCATATGTTTGAGGTGGCAGTTAAAGGTTATGCTGTTAATGGAATCACCTATATGCTTCACGGGGGACCAAATATTTTTGAAATTCAAGTTTATCAGTTACCTTTGTTGTTGAAATGGATTCATGAGATAGCCTTTATATGTGCTTTCTTTAATTTACTTATGTGATGCTCATTGTGTGTAAATTTCAATATTTTATGTCACCTCACAGATAGTGATCGAATGGATTAAGCGTGTTGCTCGCAAACGTCAGCTTCACAGAAACATATTACTGATGCTTCTGCCACTATATTAACATATGGATCATATGGGAGTTTAGGACGGTTTATTTATAGTTTCCATTTGTTGGGATCTACCCAAAGGTCAGTGGATAAACTTGAGCTATAGGCTATAGTGTTAGGCATGTTTTGAATTGGGGTTGAGAAATTCCAATAGGAGATTTGTGGGCTGACAGTGTTTAGAACTGTATTATTACATGTTGATGTTATGAGGAATTTGCAATTACAATTAAGGAACACACACCCTATGTGAGAAATTTCTTGGAAAGTTCTATGCTTGGCTTAAGCAATCCACGTTACCTTTCTCTCTTTTTCATTTCTACAATCGAAAGATGATTAAATGTGCAACATGAGGGTATTCTTTTCAAATGGGTTTATCTATTTTCTTTCATAGACTTTGTTACAAACATTTTTTGGGCTGATTTGACTTTGTCTCTTGAAGGTCTCAAGGAAAATTGATATGTTCCAATTTCTTTTATTTTTCACCATCTATATCTACATGTTTAATTTCTTAAATAGTTCACTTCCTTCATGTTCCTAATTGACAAGGTCAATGATCTTATTTTATTGAATTTTAGATCCTCTTTCTTCATTATGTTTCAGTTACTAGAAGAGTTGAGGAAGCAAAATTCCAGTGCTGAAGTTCACCTATGTAATGCAAGTACTTTACCTTGGTCCTTCTCTATCTTTTGATTGGTCTTAGTATTACTTCTTCTTTTTTCCCCTTCTTTCTGTTCACTTAGTAGTACTCCCATAGATGAATAAAGTACTTGACTAGATAACGAAAAATTTAAAGCTGCAATCCATCACCTATTGGAGGGAGTATATCCTGCTATTTAGTATTCTCCCAAGTGATGCATTTCTTTACGGACACAGGAGCAATATTGAGGTATGTAAACCTAAAAACATAAGCTTTTGCAATTGAAGTATATAACTCAAAACTCAGACCCATTGAAACCAATACACTATTCTTCAATTGATATTCCCTGTTCTATTGAAGAAGCTGTATAAATAATACATATTTTTGCTATTTAGTGGGAGAGTCCATGCAACATTTACTTAATTTTTTGTGACAGATTTTTTTCATTCATTTTAAAGATGCCTAATTTAATTATTATTTTTTTAAACCTATCTCTCATGGTGTTGTGGAACTATATATATGACATGGAAAATAAGTATAATAGTTTGTGTTTGAATTTTATAGAGTATGTCTATATGACATGGATAATATTGCCTCTCCTTTCAGCTTCAAGGGTATCAAATTCTTTGTTGGCTTTGTTCTAGAGGCATAAATAATTTTGTATCCATAGTATTAGGGTGTTTCTGAGAATTGGTGTTCTGCCATCTCTGGTTTCCCTTTCTATGGTATATTCATTTTTATTCAAATATATTTTTAGGGTTCATTTGTCTTTATAACCAAGTTATTTATCAAAAATGAGGAAAGAAAAGTGTAAATTTTGAATTTTGGTTTTTTATGTAAATGTTACATGTCAATACTTCATTCTCTTTTTATAAAATATTAACAAACTTTTATAAAGGAATTTTTTTTGTTTTGCCAAGTTTTATAAAGGAAGTTTAAGTTCAATATTCTTAAAAACTATTAGGTTGGCAGTCATGTTTTAAAATGTAAAAATATTTTATATAATTTTAAAAAAAAAATTCACCAACAAAAAAATCCAAATTAAATGTAAAAGAATTAACCCTTAAAAAAATATTGGATAAGGCAACCTTGCTGCTTGCCAAATTGGTGCAGAATATTATTTTCAAGAATAATTCTCTTCTAAATTAGTAATAATTTTTTGGTAATGGAAATGGTATAAATCTAGAATTTTTAACCTGGAAAATATTTCAAAATTTTAGTTTACAATGTAAATTTAAAATTAATAAAATGTAAGTCACACAATAATGATGTTATTATTTTGAAAACAATAGGTGATCCAATTTTCAATGGAATTGGTATGGGAAGTATGGATCATGGAAATTGATTTAAAATTAATAAAATGTAAGTTACACCATAATGATATTATTTTGAAAACAATGGGTGATCCAATTTTCAATGTAATTGGTATGGGAAGTATGGATCATGGAAATTGAACACGGATTGTGGAAAAAAAAACATAGAAGGATATCGGATAAATGAGGAAGGAACCTTTTTTGACCATTGAATTATGACCATCCATTTTTGCCAATTAAATAGTAAACAACAAAAAATATTTGGATAAATTATACTATACTCATTTATGTTTAATCATTTTTTTATTTTAATTTTTTAGATTTTAAGTTTTTTTTAATTTAATCTTAAAAATAATTTTTGTTAAAAATTTGACAGAAAATGCTATAATAACCATTACATAATGTAAATATTATCCTAGGAAGTTGTATCACGCAACAGGTAAGACTCGAACCCAAACATCACCCCCGGCAAGGGAGCACCTCATCTACTGGCCCAATCCTTGGTCTTACTCTGGTACATACTTTATAGAGTCAAATTTGAGAAAGTAAAGAGTCAGTATTGTAATTTCATTGTCCTGACTGTGGCATGAAAAACTCTCTTTCCCTTTCAATAGTTTAGCAAACTCCTAAACAACCTTGCTAAGTTGGAACAATTAGAAATTCCAATTCATAGTCAAATGTGAAGCATGACATGAATCTCTTGCTATTACAAATCCAGCAAGTTTGAGTTAAAATTAGACTTTCTTTTTGGAGTTGTTTTCAAGAATTCAGTGGTTCCTCTTGCACTGGATATTTTATATCACTGCTGCAAAAAACCATTATTACCATTTTTGAAAACATCCTTCCCTTTAGTTTACTATTTCTCTTTAGCTTATACACAGATATTAATGGTTTGGGTGTTTTGACATCGGCACTCTCTCCCTCACTCTCTCTATACAGTGTTTTGACATCCTCTCATTGGTCTTGGGTGTTCTTCAATTTGAAGAGAGATAGAAAAACAGAGTGAGAGAGTGAATTAGTTTTGAAACTGTATTTCTCTTTAGCTTATACACTGAGATCTTAATGGTTTGGGTGGGTGTTTTGACATCAGCTCTCTCTCCCTCGCTCTCTCTGTACAGTGTTTTGACATCCTCTCATTGGTGTTAAGTGTTTTTCAATTTAAAGAGAGAAATAGAAAAACAAAGTGAGAGAGTGACTTAGTTTTGAGACTGTATTTCTCTATTAAATATATTTTTATAATTACATTTTAATTTTAAATTTAAATAGTGTTGTGATTACAATTATATTATAATCTTAATATTATTTACACCGTGCCTTCAGGCACGGGCATACGCTAGTCTATTGATATGGCAGCCCAAATGCTTAAACATGGTAGCATACACAAAGACCACCCTTTAAGGCACAAGACTACAACACTTCAAGGCATTGAAGGAGACACAAATGACAATGTAAGACCACATTACATGGACTGAAACATGATATCAAATGATGCCAAATGATGATAATAAGCTATGCTAAGCATGTTAGTGACCCACACAACCAAGGCTTACAAGCCAAAATGCATAGCAACTACATCAAGCATGCTAAACAAGACCAAAACAGTGGCCAATAGACCTTAAGCGTGACAAATCATGACCAAAAGCTTCAATAAACTAAGCTAAATCATGCAAGCATGGAAGTCTAGATACAAGATGCATTTCTATGCCAAATAAAGGAATGCAAAGCAAGTATAATATGCATGTAAAGAGGCACAGATCCGACCATTAATAGAGGCAACATATGACCTAAATAGCACCAAAAACATCTGATATGGAGCCAAAAACAAGCCAAGCATGCATGTTGCCCTTTAGGCCAAAAACAAAGATAAAAGAGGGACAAAGGGGAGAGGGGTGTCCCTCCCCTATACAAGACTTCAAACCACTTTCCTCACCATCAAAAATCCACTAGTTTCCAGTGGTGAGAAGACTAAAACACTCAAGCAAACAAAGCCTCACAAAGGAAGCACCAAAAAGGCCAAATAAGGCCTAAGAGGGTGAGTTTGAACTCAAACCACAAAATGGCCTTAATGGAAGTTCTTAAGCATGAAAATATAAGACTTTTTTATGTTATTCACAAAGTCTAAATCAGCATGCAAGACAGGTAAAAAACTAGTGCAAGTTTGGGGAAACTAAAGCAAAGTGATTACCCTTGAAGAACACCTCAAGAACAGCCAATGCAGCCCTCTTCTTCTGATCAAAATCATTCCAAAACCTCAAGAATCAATCCTCAAAGCCTCTCAATCTCGGAGCAAGGTGTAATGGTGTGTGTATTAGTGCAAAAGTAAGGTCAAAAAGCACTTTTAGGCCTAGAAACACACACAAAAGAGGAGAGAGAGGGAAATATAGAGGAAGGGGATGTATCTAACAGATATATAGATATATAAGCTCTGGTTTTTCTATCAAAAACACCAACCTTAGACAAAGGAGGAGGAGAGGTGCTTATATAGGCCAAGCAAAGCCAAAAGACTTACAAGCTAAGCTAAAGAGAAAGGGACAAGGGGGCCAAGGGGTTCAAAGGGGGGCAAGGCTTCTAGAAGAGGCTGGGACAGCTGGCCAAGCTTCTTCAAGAAGCTTGGCCAAAGGGGTCGCGCTTCTAGAAGGAAAAAGGGGTCAAGGGTGCAAAGTGGTCACACTTATGCACGGGGGAGTGTGATGGTGCATTCCAGCTGGCACAGCTGGCATGCACCAGGCTTGGAGGGTGCAAAGGGTGCATACCGGCCAAGAAAGGAGGTCACCGGTCAAAAAATGGTGCCGGTTGGCAACGTAAAGTGCCGATCGGCAATTTGTGTAACCCACCGATGGCTGGTAGCCTCAAAACACGGCCGGTGGCCCCAAGCCACGGCCGGTGGGTTTCAGGGGTAGCTAACAAGCCACTCCCTACCCTTAGATACAAAAGCACACGAGTTCTTGGTGCAAAAGCAAGCACATAACAAGCCAGTTGAGAGATCCTGAGGCACGGCGCGCAGCCGGGACCTCCGGGAACTCAAAACGAACACAATCATGGATGATCACCAAGTGTTCCAACGGTGACGTCCAAGTCTTGAGGATGGTCAAAAATGGGGTGTCTCTGATTTGCCCTCTTGATGTAACTCGGAAGTCATAATAATGACGGGAGTGAATGTCAAAGCCCAGAGACAACCCATTTTTGACAAGGCCGAAGACTTAGACAGACATACAAAACAATCAAGAAATGCACCCGAAAGCAGGGGCAAAATGCAACTGAAAATGCAAGAAGCCGAGCATAACTTATGATCATGCAAAGAAAGCTGTAACGAAGCACACGTGCTGCAGTTTTAAGCTAGCAAACACAAATCCAACTACACTACAATGCAGAGGGAATGTAAGAGAATTGAGCGATTCTCGCTACGTTTCACGCGGAGAGTACAATACCTGTCCGGTTTTTCTGGTTGCACCAGCCTCAAATGAACCGTACATACAATATCGTGCCTGCAAAGAAAGCAACTTTAACAGATACAATATCGTTAGCAATATGCATGACAATGCAATCGAAAGTGCACGACAACGCAAGTCGAGTGGGATGCATAACAATGTTGTGAAGGTACAGACACATGTAAGTAAAGCATGCGGTCTACGCAAGCAATGTGTATAGGCAGTTGTAATTGAACACATGTGAGTAAAGCAGTGCACGCGTGCAAGCAATGTGTATAGAAAAGAGAATTGAACACATGTAAGTAAAGCAATGCACGCATGCAAGCAATGTGTATAAAAGAAACTTGAACACATGTAAGTAAAGCAATGTGTATAGAAAAAGGAATTGAACACATGTAAGTCAAGCAATGCACGCATGCAAGCAATGTGTATAAAAGAAACTTGAACACATGTAAGTAAAGCAATGCACGCATGCAAGCAATGTGTATAAAAAGAAACTTGAACACATGTAAGTAAAGCAATGCACGCATGCACGCAATGTGTATAGAAAGAAACTTTAACACATGTAAGTAAAGCAATGCACGCATGCACGCAATGTGTATAGAAAGAAACTTGAACACATATAAGTAAAGCAATGCACGCATGCAAGCAATGTGTATAGAAAGAAACTTGAACACATGTAAGTAAAGCAATGCACGCATGTACGCAATGTGTATAGAAAGAAACTTGAACACATGTAAGTAAAGCAATCAACGCATGCAAGCAATGTGTATAAAAGAAACTTGAACACATGTAAGTAAAGCAATGCACGCATGCACGCAATGTGTATAGAAAGAAACTTGAACACATGTAAGTAAAGCAATGCACACATGCAAGCAATGTGTTCAGAAAGAAACTTGAACACATGTAAGTAAAGCAATGCATGCATGCACGCAATGTGTATAGAAAGAAACTTGAACACATGTAAGTAAAGCAATGCACGCATGCAAGCAATGTGTATAGAAAATTGGGATACAAAGTACTGCAACACAGTATTATTGAATGATTTGTGAAATTCACAAGATATGAAAAGGATACAAGGAGGGACGTCCTTCGCACGCGCCGAGCATCGCTCACAAAAGTCATGGCCTGAGGTCAACTCGAAGGTCCACTCATGTTCCCAAAAGTGCATTTTCCTGCATTGTCTTGAACGATGAAGGTGCCGAACCACACAGTAGACCCGAACAAAGGTGCGGAAGGTACATTGACCACAAGGGGAGGTTACTGGTGTCAATTCCGGTACTCTGCTACCCTGCTATTTTTCTGCTTTACTTTCTTTTTTACTGGTGGTCTAAGCACATTACACTGCCTCAGGCAGGTTTTATTCTTTCTCAAAACTGCACATATATTTTTTTGCAAAACACTTGACGGAAATGAAACAGCTATTTTGTTCAAAAGGTGTTGTATTTGTTTGCTTTATGCATCGCATCGCATGTCATCACATAACAGTGTGAATGAAATTGAAACTGTGTTTTGAAAAAAAAGCATCGCATCGTAATAATCAGGTAGTGAACCAATTACAACTCGATAAGCAAAACAAAGACTCGACAAGCTAGCCAAGTGCGAGTACAACTCGATAAACAAATATTCGAAGACTTAGCGAAAGCGAGACACAACTTGATAAGCAAATGTACAACAACTCAATAAGCAAATAGACGTGGCTCCACAAGAATCGATCATCGGAGGGTATTGGAAGTGGTGGAATTCCCCAATATTCGGCATAAAAAGCTCAGGGAACAAAGGGGGAAGACCACCGGCCAAACATAAAGCCCATCGGCCGTGAGGAATGGCCATTGGCCAGAAGCTTGATCAATCGGCCAAAAGTGAGGGCCGGTCGGCACTACATTTGGCCGGTCGGCCATGAGTTATCAGAACCAGCAGAATGCTGACATCTGTCCTCCACTCAACCTTATCTTCTACAAAAGGATCTCAGCTTCGTGGTTTTCCTCATTTTAACACTGATTTGCTCCAAATGGAAGTGTTTCTTGCCCAAAATCTTACAACTTGGATTAACAACTTGGATGGCTCGGAAAAGTTAAATTTTCGAATTTTCGGCGTAAACGCACTATTCACTCTGGGTCATACCCTGCTGAACTTTTCGTTTCTTCATGCCGCAGCGAGGTTTTGGAACCCGGTAACACATGTCTTCAGCTTTAGCAGGCAAGAGGTGTGTCCTACCTTCGAAGATTTCCAAGCTCTAATGGAATCTGAGCGCGACGAGGAGATTCTGCCTTAACTTCGTTTTGGCCATGCCCAAGCCTTAGGACAAATGTGTGGGCTTTCAATACCCGATGCTCATTCTTTGATTTGTGATGGAATGCTAGACGTTCCGAGTTTGATTTGCCGTTTCTTTGGGACCGGTGACCGCGGTGACCATCATTGGCAAGGCTTCCGAAGGCACGCCCTCTGTTTATGCATGTTGTCTTATTTTCTTTTTGCCTCAGGCTTCGGAGGATCTAGCGCTTGGTTGATCGAGGTTGCCCAAGGCTTGAAGGAGGGCAAGAGCTGCATTGCCATGATCCTGGCTGAGACGTTGATGGGCTTGGATGCTTTCCATTGCCGCGAGACGACCAGATTTGTGGGGAGTCCACTACTACTGCAGGTAATGTTTCCCACCCCATCTTACAGATATGTTACTCACATCACTCGGCTCTCAAGCTCGGTTATTCTCACAAAAACCCTTTTCTCACTTTTCTCTCATCGTACATCTCTATATTCTTTATTCTCTCATTTTTCATCCCTCCCCCAGATATGGTTAATGGACAAGTTGCAAGTTGTGGATTCTTGCCCAGCATACTCAGCTCGTGGTTACTTCTTCCGACAACGACTAGTCAATGCCCTTGATGAAAGTTGGTGGTTTGACTGGATGTGCAACTTGTCCGCAGACCGCATTGCTTGGCGATGCCCTTGGCTCAATCTACCGGCGATGGGCTATAGCATGACCCGCCAACCCGGAATTCAGCTGATCGGCTTGACTCACTGTGTATTCTATTTCCCATTCCGATTCCAGCACCAGTTTGGTCATGATCAGACTTGCCCGCCAGAGGGGATAGAGTACCCGGCTACATTCCCGGTTCGAGGCGCACAGCTTGCCCGATATGCTACAGCATGGAGGACGAGAGAACTCCTGGCCCCCGCTCCCACTTTCAGTTACACTTTGTTTGATGAGTGCATAGATTGGCTCAATGAAGAGGCACAGATTGGGCCTAGCTTGGCATCAGAGGCTTCGACCAGCTCTAGGAGGGGGCGCAGGAACACCTGACTTGACTATGCCCCGGATTTATTGCTTTATTAGTACTTTCAAGTTTTCTTTATGAATGTAATAAAAGCAACTTCAATTTGTATGCAAGAGCAGGAGAACTCTGTATTGAAATCAATGAAATTGAAGGTTGTGGTACTGAAAATTTTCCGCTTTGGTCCAAAAATGGTCTTAGTTGTAAAAAGATTAATTTAAGCGAAGTCAACTTTTATTAAAACTTTTTAAAACCATTTTCGATATGGATCAGAACTGGACATGCTTGAGATCTGTCGCTGAGATGCACAACATCAGATCCCCGCAACTGGGAAGTTGCCCCTAGTCTGAGTGGCACCGCGGCACTGCACGGCAACGGAAAGTTGCCCCTAGTCTGAATAGCACTGCCCCAGAGATCATAATCAAAATTGATCGACAAAGACGACCGAGATGATCAAATGGACAAAGTTGATCGGGGAAAAAGTTTACGGCTGAACTCCAGGATGAAGCTGCCTACGTATCCCGAAGATGGGAATCAAGCCTTACGTAGTTCAGGCTTGGGTTCACTCGAGTATTTTCACTCTCCTTTTGCGCTCTAACTTTTGCCAAGGCCGTCCTTTGCGGGTTTTCAACCTTGCGAGCTCAGTTTTTATATTTTCTAATTTTTTGTGCTCTAACTTTTGCCTAGGTCGCCCTTTCGGGTTTTCGGCCTAGCGAGCCTCTCAGGGGTAATATTTCTTCATCTTGTCCATGTTGATCTGTTGGGAAAACTCTAGGCCATCTAGGTCCATCAGAACCACAGCTCCACCCGACCAGATTGACTTGATGATATAGGGACCAGTCCAATTTGGTCTGAACTTGCCCCTTGGGTCATGGATGGGAGCTCGGTTGTCCTTGAGCACCAAATCTCCGTCCTTTAGATTCCTGGACTTAACTTTCTTGTTGAAAGCCCGAGCAATTCTGCACTGATAACCTTGAACATGGTACAGTGCTTTCAGTCTTCTTTTATCAAAGAGCATGAGTTCCTCAAACCTGCTCTGCTGCCAATCTGCTTCAGCTATCTGATACTCGGCCAGCACTCGCAATGACGGAACCTCAATCTCGATAGGTAGAACGGCCTTCATCCCATAGACTAATGAATACGGAGTTGCCCCGGTAGAAGTTCTGATTGAAGTCCAGTAGCCCCACAGAGCAAATGGCAACTTATCTGGCCAATCCCGGTAGGTTTCTACCATCTTCTGCAAAATGTGTTTGATATTCTTGTTGGCGGCCTCAACTACTCCGTTGGTTTGCGGCTGGTATCTGGATGACTTATGGAAAGCCACCTTGTACTTCTCCAACAAATCAATCACTTCCTTCTTGAAGTGGGAACCGTTATCTGAAATTATCTCGTTTGGGACCCCGTAACGACAAATGATGTTGTTTCTGATAAACTTCGCAACATGTGAAGCTTTCAACACTGCATAGGACTGGGCCTCGACCCACTTTGTGAAATAATCTATGGCAACCAAGATGAACTCATGCCCATTCGACCCCTTCGGAGTGACGGCCCCGATCACATCAATTCCCCAAACTGAAAATGGCCACGGCGAAGTCATGTTGTACAGCTTCGATGGCGGGATATTCATGCGGTTTGCATGGATCTGACATTTGTGGCACCGCCGAACAAAACCAATACAATCCTCCTCCATGGTGGATCAGTAGTAACCCTGTTTGAGGATCTTCCGTGCTAGCATTACTCCATTCATGTGCGCACCGCATTCTCCTCCATGGATGGCCTCCATCAGGCGCTTCGATTCTTCAGCTTCTACACACAGCTTGTGCATTCCCAGATGACCTCTCTTATCTGACTTACCTCCAGATGATGAACCGAACGGCCATTCTTCCGATTGCCCTTTTATCCTTGGCATTTGCCCCGTGGGTACACTTCCTTCTCCAAGAAATTCCAAATATCGTAGTACTAGGGGTTTTCATCCTGAACCTCATCTATCGCAGCAATCGACTCGTAGGCTGGCGCAAATTTTTGGTCGATGATGGCTGGACGCATCCGGACTCCAAATGGGATGCCTATCATGGAAGATAGAGTTGCAAGTGAATCTGCAAACCTGTTGTTCTCTCTTAGTAGATGAGTGAAACTTAGCTTCTCAAACCGAGGAATTAACAAGTCTAAGGTCTGGTGATACATCATCATCTTTTCTTCCTTGACTTTCTAGTCTCCTTTTGCTTGAGACACAACAAGGTTGAGTCCCCGATGACGTCCAACTGTCTTGCCCCTAGTTCTAGGGCTGCCTCTAGACCGGCAATGCATGCCTCATATTCCGCCTCGTTGTTTGAGACTTTGAACCGGAGTTTGAAAGCTAGGGGGATACGGGAATTGTCACGCCCCAAACCCGCCCCTAAAAGTTTGGGCATGACCTACGTATAAACGGACATAAACCCTAATATACATATAGAACATACGGGGCCTTAACGGAAGCATAAAGTAGTAATGTAATATAAATACCAGAAACATTCCATTGAGCTACTGCTAGCATGCCAGGATCTCATAAAACGTAAACGTTCTCATAAAACTAATAAAGTGGGAAACTATATCCAGAAACATTGGTTACAACCATATATATATCTATACAGTCCCAGCCCAAACGGGCATATAAAAGACCACAAAAGTTATATACAAGAACTTGGGTGGCACTCAAAAGACAGGCAACCATCTCCCCGGTTACATTAAAATAAGTAGCTTGGGTTAGTGCCTGGACGCGTAATGGTCGACCAAGGAAAACGGCGTCCGGAGTTAGGATTGACCACCTGATGAATGACCTACAGAAACAGACATAGTTGAGAGTGAGTTGGGCTCAGTGAGTAATAATACATAAATAAAAGACTGTTAACGTGGCATATTACGTATCAATACGTGAGTCTGATTCTGTATCACATACATAATGGCCTTAGGCCCAATCTCGTAACATAACTTGGTGGCTATAAGCCCTTAGAAGTGGTGGCACGAGGCCCTTGAAAGTGTGGCGTAAAGCCCTTGGTAACATGTTGGCACTATGGCCCTTGAAAGTGGCATGATGCCCTTGGAAGTGGCATATAGCCCTTGTAAACTTGTTGGCACTATGGCCCTTGGAAATGGCACTACGGCCCTTGAAAACATGTGGCATTAAGCCCTTGCAACCTTTACATACTTCACATGGACATTATCATTACATTATCATACGTTGATACATTAACATTACCATTGACATTAACATGAACATATTTGCCTTGATACATGGACATAACTGTATAACATGTAAAGAGGTATTACTACTCACAGTATTGAGATGGCGTGGTACTTCCTCCTGGAGTGTGTCCTGCACACAGTTAAACTTACACATTAGTTTCCTTTTCTTTCTTACTTTATTTCCTGAATCCTTACATTTCATATGCATTTATAACCATTTTAAGATCATCAGAAAAATATTCTAAAAATACCAGAGGAATAAGCATGTAAAACTGAACAACATACTTTGAAGCAGGTCTTCCGCGGCGCAAGATTGTCCGCTCGGCGACAAAGACAACATTATCAAAAATCTTTGAGAGGATACTTACGCTCGGCGTACATTTTCTCCTTTCGCCGACGACAGGTAATTCGAGGAACTTCGAGAGGTGCATTTTCCGCTCGGCGGCCTCGACTCGGCCGAGCGGACGACAACCCAGATTCAGGACAGCCCGATTTCAATCCCAAAATTCAGCAACCCAAACTCATTTTTCATGCAATCAAGGGCAAAATTCATGCAACACATCAATTCAACAATACCATAACAAAGATTCTAGCTTGATTTTAATAATTTAAGTTAATTTAAAGGCTTCAACAAGTCATCTCTTCCTCAAATCCCACTCTACATTCACATTCAACAAATATATCCCATGGCACTATCATGTTTCCATGAAATGATAACATAAAACCAAGGATTTAAGTGTAAATTCATACATCACTTAATGTAAGTGTCAAAGTAGACAATCATTGAGAACCCTACATCATCAACATAAAATACAACAACTCTTCTTCACAATTGAAATGGTGATTCTCATAGATATATATAAAATTGAACTTACCTTAAGTTTGATCTCCTAATTTCCTCTCAAATTCCTTCCTTTTGAACCTTCCTTTGCTCTCTTTTTCTCTTCTCCCAAACCCTTAGTTCCTCCCCAAGAGATGCTCCACGTTTTTGCCCCAATCTCAATAAGACTCAAATATATACATTCTTAACTAAGCATATAAAGACAAAAGTGAATCGTTTAATCATCCCAAAATTAAAATTTCACGAACATGCTTAAAATTACCTAAAAATTATGCCGATCATAAATATATAATCAATTTCTGACAATTAAGCCATTAAGGCCTTCAATTTCTGATTTAGGCATTCCACTGAAACAGATCTTTTCCTTAGGCAACAGATAGACATTCTTATATAGGCATTTCATGTTCTTAACCATAATTTTTCATAACATTTTTCAGCAACCTATTAAAAGTGCTAATCAAAAACATAAACGAGGGTCGGGTCATTACACTCTCCCCCCCTTAAATAAGTTTGGTCCTCCAAACTTGTGTTACCTTAGGATTGAAACAGATGTGGGTGTTGATGTCGCATTTCTTCCTCTTTTTCCCAGGTTGCGTCAGTTCCATAATGCTCTTGCCACTCCACTTTTACCATGGAAATTTCACGGTTTCGTAATTGTTTTACCTGTCGGTCCAAAATGCGAATTGGTTTTTCTTCGTAACTCAACTTGTCATCCAATTCAATCTGATGGTAATCAATAACATGTGATGGATCCGGAAGGTATCCACGAAGCATAGAGACATGAAACACGTTATGCACTTGACTCATATGTGGTGGAAGGGCAATTGATGAGCCACCGGACCAACTCTTTCTAGAACCTGAAAGGGACCGACATAGCGAGGCGTCAACTTACCCTTCTTTCCAAATCTTGGATGTCCTTTCATCGGGGTGACTTTCACAAAAACGTGACTGCCAACTTCAAATTCCAAATCCCTCCTTCGGTTATCAGCATAACTTTTCTGCCTACTTTGAGCCGTTCTTAACCTTTCTCGAATAATTCGAACCTTTTCTGTTGTCAATTGAATAATTTCAGGCCCTAACAGGGATTTATCCCCAACTTCAGCCCAACATACAGGAGAACGACATGGTCTTCCATACAGAGCCTCATAGGGTGCCATGTCTATACTCGAGTGGTAGCTATTGTTATACGCAAATTCTATCAACGGTAGGTGAGTTTCCCAACTTCCTTGAAAATCCAAAACACACATCCGAAGCATATCTTCTAGCGTTTGGATTGTTCTCTCGGATTGACCATCGGTCTGGGGGTGAAAAGCCGTGCTAAATTTTAAGTCCGTACCCAGGGCTTCTTGTAAACTCTGCCAGAATTTGGAAACAAACTTGGGATCCCTATCCGACACAATCGTGACTGGAACGCCATGAAGCTTCACAATTTCATTCACATAAACTTCTGCCAATTTGTCCGCGTTATACTGAGTTTTCACTGGTAAGAAGTGGGCGGACTTAGTTAGTCGGTCTACAATGACCCAAATTGAATTCATACCCCGGGGAGTCCGAGGTAACCCCGCAACAAAATCCATGGTCAAATGCTCCCATTTCCACTCCGGGATGGGAAGAGATTGTAACAGTCCGGCAGGTTTTTGATGCTCCGCTTTTACCTGTTGACATTGTAGGCACTTGGCGACAAATTCTGCGATCTCTTTCTTCATACTTGGCCACCAAAAATTTTGCTTCAAGTCTCGGTACATTTTCGTACTCCCTGGGTGCATCGCAAACCTCGAGGCGTGTGCATCTTCCATCAGTCTTCGCTTAAAATTCATCACATTGGGAACACATATTCGGTTTTGAAACTTGAGCACTGAACCTACTACATGAAATCCCAGTTTTGGTTTTGTTTTTAACTCATCATATATCTTCCTCAAAGTGTCATCTTCCATTTGGTGCACCTTCATTTCTTCAAGCAAGGTGGGTTGGGCGACCACTGCTGCCACTAAAGCTTTTTGACCATACAACACAAAATCCAGTTCCATTTTCTCTAATTCAATCACTAATTCCTTTTGCTCTGTCACCATACTTGCCATACTTCCCATATTTTTCCGACTAAGCGCATCTGCAACCGTGTTGGCTTTACCAGGATGGTAACAGATCTGTAGATCGTAGTCTTTAAGTAATTCCAACCATCGTCGCTGTCGCATGTTCAACTCTTTCTGAGTAAAGAGGTACTTAAGACTCTTGTGATCAGTATAGACTTCGCAGGTAGTGCCATATAGGTAATGTCTCCATATCTTCAAAGCGAAAACTACAGCTGCTAGCTCGAGATCATGTGTGGGATAATTCTTCTCATGGGGTTTCAACTGCCGAGAAGCATAAGCGATGACTCTTCCATGTTGCATCAGCACACAACCAAGCCCTTTGTGCGAAGCGTCACTGTAGATTACAAATCCCTCTGTTCCGGATGGTAGGGCTAAAACTGGTGCTGTTGTCAACCTTGTCTTCAATTCTTGGAAAGCGAATTCCCGTTCTTCTGACCATTCGAATGCAACCCCCTTTTTAGTCAGTTGTGTAAGTGGCACAGCAATTTTTGAAAAATCTTGAACAAATCTCCGATAATAACCAGCCAACCCCATAAAACTACGCACCTCAGTCACATTTGTAGGAGTCGGCCACTTTATGATTGCCTCAATCTTGAATGGGTCAACGGAAACTCCTTCCTTCGTGATAATATGCCCCAAAAATGCCACCTCTTGTAGCCAAAATTCACATTTTTTCAGCTTTGCATACAAATTCTTTTCCCGGAGGGTTTGAAGTATCAATCGAAGATGAGTCTCATGAGCTTTTACATCCCTTGAGTAGATGAGAATATCGTCAATGAAGACCACTACAAAATCATCCAAATAGGGCTTGAAAACACGGTTCATCAGATCCATAAAAGCTGCTGGCGCATTAGTGACTCCAAAGGGCATAACCAAAAATTCAAAATGACCATACCGAGTTCGAAAAGCTGTTTTCTCAATATCCTCGGCCTTAACTTTTAACTGATGGTACCCAGACCGTAGATCAATCTTGGAGAAGACCTGTGCTCCCTGAAGCTGATCAAAGAGGTCATCGATCCTTGGTAATGGATACTTGTTCTTGATGGTAACTTTATTCAGTTCCCTATAATCAATACAAAGCCGGAGTGTTCCATCCTTCTTCTTAACAAACAAAACCGGCGCACCCCACGGCGATACACTTGGACGGATGAATCCCTTGTCTAATAGGTCTTGCAATTGCAGCTTTAATTCCTTCATTTCAACTGGCGACATTCTATACGGAGTCTTTGAAATGGGTTGAGTTCCCGGTACCACTTCAATCATAAATTCAATTTCCCGGTCTATCAAGCGCCACAGCAACTCTTGAGGAAAAGCGTCCGAAATTCACAAACCATCAAATTCTGTTGACATCTTCATTCACCACTTGGTCTTCCAAAATCTTGCATAAGTATCCTCGACACCCTTCGAATCAATTTACACGCCTTTGCCTTGAAATCGGGTAAGGTGGGAGGTCACTCGTCACTGAACCATAGACTCTGGTTGGCCCGGAGGGTGGAAACTGATCTGTTTAGTCAAACAATTGATAGTTGCACCATTCTCGCTTAACCAATCCATTCCCAGAATGATATCAAAATGAGTCATGTCAAGTGGTAGCAAGTTGGCATATACCCGAATATCCCCAAGTTCAAGTTCACAATTAAAGTAAACTGAAGTACAAAACATAGAATCTCCCAAAGGTGAAGATACGCACAACAGATAAGACAAATTATTTTCAGGTTTATCTAAGTTTGGTGCAAACAATTTTGACACATAGGAATGAGTAGATCCGGAATCAAATAAGACAGAAGCAGAATGACCATGAACCATAAATGTACCTGACACCACTGTCGTTGCATTCTGAACGTCCCCTGGAACCAATGCAAACACTCTGCCTTGTCTTGTTGTGTCTTTGTTGTTGTTAGGTTTCACCGGTGCCTTGGTGTTCATAGTTGGTGTAGACCCCGCTGAACTAGTAGCAGCTCTGTTGCCATTTCGTTGAATTCTTTGGGGGCAATCCTTGATCAAATGACCCGTTTTGCCACAGTGATAACAAGCTCCAGACTTCCATTGGCATACCCCACGATGTTTCTTTCCACATTCTGAACAAGTAGGGATCGCATCCTGATTAGGGGCAGAACTATTTGTCGCCCCTGAATTTTGTTTCTTGTTTGGTGGAGTAATCACTCCCTTTGACCATTGATTATTTTGCCTTTTTCCCTTCCACTCGGCAACCCGATTCTGAGCAGCAAGATTTCCCTCAGCTATAACAGCCCTCTCCAAAACTTCTACATAAGTAGGCAACTTTAGCATATTGACACGATCCAGAATTGCTCCTCGTAATCCCCCTTCAAATTTTCGTGCCTTTTTGTAATCCGTGTCCACCATGTGCGGTGCAAACCGAGCTAGCTCCGCAAATTGGGCCTCATATTCCGCGACAGTCTTGTTCCCTTGTCTGAGAGTCTCAAATTCCGTCACCTTTTTATCCCGCATGCTTTGAGGGAAGTATTTATCATAAAACAGCTCCAGGAATCTGTCCCAAGTTAGCCCTGGATGGGTCGTTCTCGTGAGCATCCACCACCTACGTGCTTCATCTTCTAGGGTGAAGGCAGCCAATTGCACTTTTGAGCTTCGCAAGGAAAACTTCAAATAATTTCTCTATGCCCAACACCCAGCCTCCGCTTTCATCGGTTCTATTCCTCCCCAAGATGGCGGTTTCATCTTTTAAACTCTTTGGTAAGGGTAATAGTCCGATCTTGACTTGTCTGGTGCTACGGTGGGGGTATCGGTGGTTGTTCTTCTGCGGTTGTTCTTCTTTGTTGTGGGCTCTTTGTTGTTCTTCTTTGTTATTCTTCTTAGTAAAGTTTCAGCCATCTCCATAATCATTCTCTCCATCCTATCCAATCGTGCTGAAGTGGCGTCTTCTGGTTCGTCTGCCCTTGTTCTCACCATTTCCTGCACAACAAATAATGATACACAGGAAATCTAATTTAAAATTGTTAGCACTATCAGAGTTTACGTAACGTTGCCATCGCTCTCTCATATACTTTCAGGATGTCATGCAAATGCCTAAAGCTTTCTAGACACCCTAAGCTCAATGGACCCGTGTGTGAGATAGCAACTCGTGCTCTGATACCACTTGTCACGCCCCAAACCCGCCCCTAAAAGTTTGGGCATGACCTACGTATAAACGGACATAAACCCTAATATACATATAGAACATACGGGGCCTTAACGGAAGCATAAAGTAGTAATGTAATATAAATACCAGAACCATTCCATTGAGCTACTGCTAGCATGCCAGGATCTCATAAAACGTAAACGTTCTCATTAAACTAATAAAGTGGGAAACTATATCCTGAAACATTGGTTACAACCATATATATATATACAGTCCCAGCCCAAACGGGCATATAAAAGACCACAAAAGTTATATACAAGAACTTGGGTGGCACTCAAAAGACAAGCAACCATCTCCACGGTTACATCAAAATAAGTAGCTTGGGTTAGTGCCTGGACACGTAATGGTCGACCAAGGAAAACGGCGTCCGGAGTTAGGATTGACCACCTGATGAATGACCTACAGAAACAGACATAATTGAGAGTGAGTTGGGCTCAGTGAGTAATAATACATAAATAAAAGACTGTTAACGTGGCATATTACGTATCAATACGTGAGTCTGATTCTGTGTCACATACATAATGGCCTTAGGCCCAATCTCGTAACATAACTTGGTGGCTATAAGCCCTTAGAAGTGGTGGCACAAGGCCCTTGAAAGTGTGGCGTAAAGCCCTTGGTAACATGTTGGCACTATGGCCCTTGAAAGTGGCATGATGCCCTTGGAAGTGGCATATAGCCCTTGTAAACTTGTTGGCACTATGGCCCTTGAAAATGGCACTACGGCCCTTGAAAACATGTGGCATTAAGCCCTTGCAACCTTTACATACTTCACATGGACATTATCATTACATTATCATACGTTGATACATTAACATTACCATTGACATTAACATGAACATATTTGCCTTGATACATGGACATAACTGTATAACATGTAAAGAGGTATTACTACTCACAGTATTGAGATGGCGTGGTACTTCCTCCTGGAGTGTGTCCTGCACACAGTTAAACTTACACATTAGTTTCCTTTTCTTTCTTACTTTATTTCCTGAATCCTTACATTTCATATGCATTTATAACCATTTTAAGATCATCAGAAAAATATTCTAAAAATACCAGAGGAATAAGCATGTAAAACTGAACAACATACTTTGAAACAGTCTTCCGCTCGAGCGCAAGATTGTCCGCTCGAGCGGACAGCACAACATTATCAAAAATGCTGAGAGGTCGATACTTACGCTCGAGCGTACATTTTCTCCGCTCGAGCGGACAGGGTAATTCCGAGGAACTTCTGAGAGGTGCATTTTCCGCCGAGCGTTCTCGACCCCGCGGAGCGGACGACAACCCAGATTCAGGGCAGCCCGATTTCAATCCAAAATTCAGCAACCCAAACTCAATTTTCATGCAATCAAGGGCAAAATTCATGCAACACATCAATTCAACAATACCATAACAAAGATTCTAGCTTGATTTTAATAATTTAAGTTAATTTAAAGGCTTCAACAAGTCATCTCTTCCTCAAATCCCACTCTACATTCACATTCAACAAATATATCCCATGGCACTATCATGTTTCCATGAAATGATAACATAAAACCAAGGATTTAAGTGTAAATTCATACATCACTTAATGTAAGTGTCAAAGTAGACAATCATTGAGAACCCTACATCATCAACATAAAATACAACAACTCTTCTTCACAATTGAAATGGTGATTCTCATAGATATATATAAAATTGAACTTACCTTAAGTTTGATCTCCTAATTTCCTCTCAAATTCCTTCCTTTTGAACCTTCCTTTGCTCTCTTTTTCTCTTCTCCCAAACCCTTAGTTCCTCCCAAAAGATGCTCCACGTTTTTGCCCCAATCTCAATAAGACTCAAATATATACATTCTTAACTAAGCATATAAAGACAAAAGTGAATCGTTTAATCATCCCAAAATTAAAATTTCACGAACATGCTTAAAATTACCTAAAAATTATGCCGATCATAAATATATAATCAATTTCTGACAATTAAGCCATTAAGGCCTTCAATTTCTGATTTAGGCATTCCACTGAAACAGATCTTTTCCTTAGGCAACAGATAGACATTCTTATATAGGCATTTCATGTTCTTAACCATAATTTTTCATAACATTTTTCAGCAACCTATTAAAAGTGCTAATCAAAAACATAAACGAGGGTCGGGTCATTACAGGAATTGTCGGGTGCTATCAGCAACACTCCTATCCCATACCCGTACTGATTTGACGCTCCGTCAAAGTACATCGTCCAAGTTTCATCGTCGATGTGCAAAATGGCCTCATCTGGGAATAGGTTCTCAACCGCTTCATCCCCTTCAACCGGGTGGTCGGCAAGGAACTCTGCAATCGCTCTCCCCTTCACTGACTTGCGCGTCACATACTTTAGATCAAATTCGGAGAGCAACAGCAACCAACGAGCTAGCCTACCCGTAAGTGCCGGTTTCTCGAAAAGATATTTGATGGGATCAAGTCGTGAAACCAACATTACGGAGTGAGCTAACAGGTAGTGCCGCAGCTTCCTGGTAGCCCATACCAAGGCTAAGCAAGCCTTCTCCAATGGTGTGTAGCGAGTCTCATACTCTAGCATCTTCTTGCTCAGATAGTAGATAGCCCTCTCCACCTTGTCATCGGATTCTTGTGCGAGCATACAGCCCATTGTAGTCTCAGTCACTGAAAGATACAATATCAACGGCTTCCCCGGTTTTGGCGGTGACAACACGGGTGGGTTCTGTAAATATTCTTTGATCTGTTCGAAAGCAGCTTGGCATCGGCCGTCCCATTGGAATTTCTTTCCTTTCTTTAGGAGACCAAAAAGTGGTTCACAAGTCGAGGTTAATTTCGAGATAAACCGTCTTATGAATTGCACTTTACCCAGAAAGCCTCGCACCTCTTTTTCAGTCATTGGTGGTGGCATTTCTAAGATGGCCTTGATTTTGGAAGGGTCGACTTCGATGCCCCTTTGAGTAATCAGAAACCCAAGATTTTTCATTGTAACACGAGCATTACACTTCGAGGATTGACCAACAAATTCTCTGATCCTTTGGAAAAACTTTTGCAGGGCGGTGTAGTGGCCCTATCTTTCTTTGGACTTGACAATCATGTCGTCCACGTACACCTCAACCTCTTTGTGGATCATGTCGTGCAATATTGTGGTCGCAGCCCGTTGATATGTAGCTCTAGCATTCTTCAACCCAAACGACATTACCCTGTAGCAGTATGTCCCCCACGGGCTGGTGAAAGCAGTCTTCTCCCAGTCTTTGGGTGCCATCACTATCTGATTATAGCCTGAGAAGCCATCCATAAATGAAAGCAAAGCATGCCCCGCTGTGAAATCCACCAGCTCATCGATGTGCGGTAAGGGAAAATAGTTCTTCGGACTGGCTCTGTTCAAATCCCTAAAGTCCGCGCATACTCTGATCTTGCCATCTTTCTTCGGCACTGGAACAATGTTGGCCAACCAAGTCGAGTATTCGGATACCAGCAGGAAGCCTACGTCTATTTGCTTGGTGACCTCTTCCTTAATCTTGATGGCCCAGTCAGGGCGAATTCTCCCGAGTTTTTGTTTGATAGGTTGGGCCTCGGGGTCAAGAGGGATCCGATGCTGTACAATCTCAGGATCGATTCCAGGCATGTCTTCGTAGGACCACGCGAAAAAATCTTTGAAATCTTTTAATAAAGCGACTAAGCGCTCGCGTTCCTCCGAAGACAACGTGGACCCGATCTGGACCAGCTGCGGGTCCTTCTCAGTACCAACATTCACAGTAGTGATTTCATCCATTAAGGGTTTAACAAATCTCTCCTGCTCTTGTTCAATTAAACGTTGCAAAATCGGAGGAATTTCGTCCTCATCGTTTTCATCAAAATTTTGAAAATCCTGATTTAAGCAATAAATCAAAGGCACAAAAAAGTACTCATAAACCACATTCACCTCATTCTCATTAGATACTTCCAAACCGTCTGATCCTTCTGTTACAACAGACTCAAAAGAGAAAGAAAAAGACGACCTGGACAGGACTGTGGCATCCGGGTTATCACCCCCAGGAATACTGGACTCAGACTTAGTCGAGCTGGAACCTGATTCCGACTCACAAGACTCGATGGAATCAGATTAGGCTCACTACTGACCAGTCTTGCTCAAAATCCCTCTTGGTATTGCCCAGACGAGAGGGTGTGATGGATGCATCCAAAATGTTTGCTAGTAGGCCCATAACCGCTTTCATCTCCGATCATGGACACCAACGAGTTATCCCCTGCAGCACAACCGGGTCGATCGAAGGATCTGAAAGTAGACATGTCAATGCTACCCCCATTTCAAGCTCTGTGTCCTCAGACTCCATTTCTTTGCTATGCTCAGCCTCAACTGATGGGTCTGTCTGCTCTTCGATAGCATCATCACCAGATAACTGTAGGTCAAAGAAAATCTCGAAACCTGGCATGCGCTTCCTCTCCGCATTCAGCCATGGCTCTGGAAAGCCACAGAATGGAAAGTCTTCCCCCTCCCGGACGAAGTGTCCGTTTAGGGTACCTTGGATGGGCCGGTGCATCAATTCAAAAGGTTTCCCTATTTGTTTCACTCTGGCTCTTCCAGCCATTTCCTTTCCTTTTCTTATCTAATCCTCCTTGGTGGGCAGATAACCCAAGCAAAAGGTATGAGGGTTGTGTGGCACCTCGGCCAATGCTGCGACACCTTTCTGACCGCTCTTTCCTAATCCCATCCCGGGGATGTGTTGGAGTTTGTTCATGAGGTATACTGCTTGAGCACTAACATACATCCCCTGGTTAGTTGCCATGATGTTCTGTACAACCTGAGCCTCAGCCAGGGTAAAACCTGATATGAACACGTCGTCCATACCGTGCTCAATTTCTAGAACGGGAATAGATACCTCCGGTGGTGGGTGGATCGATGAATTCCCGAAAACAATGGCTACTCCCTTCCCATAGGGGTATTTCACCATTTGATGCAACGCGGAGGAAACTGCCTTTACCTGATGTAGCCACGGCCGCCCCAAAAGCATATTGAACGTTGCAGGCACTTCCAAGACGTGGAAGTCTATCTCATGTTGTCCCGGTCCAACTTTAGTATGAATTTTCACTGTTCCCATCACCTCTCTACTTGTGTTGTCGTATGCCCTAATCACCTGGGCTGTTGGCACAAAGTTCACGATTTTGAAACCGATCGCATACACTGTCCTTGCTGGGCAGACATTGATAGCGGATCCTGTATCAACAAGAACCACCGGTATCCACTTGCCTCTACATTCCACAGAGATGTAGAGAGGTTTGTTGTGATTTATGCCCTCAGGCGGTAGTTCTTTGTCAGAAAAGGTCAACGTCGGGGAACCTCCTCCCGGAAAAACCAATCCGACTAGCGGCTCTGGCGTAGTCTCTATCGAAATCTTAGCCTTGTCCATGGCCGAAAGGACAGCCTGTTTGTGCACTCGGGAAGCCATAAGCAGTCCTCAGATTGAGATGTCTGCCTGTATCTTTTTCAATTGTCTTAGAACGGCCTCATCTTCGAGTTGCTTTTCCTTCTGCTTCTCAGCCTCTCTATCCTTCCCAGAAGCCTCGGGTTGATCTAGGTGTGGGGGTTTGAAGTACCGCCCGCTCCGTGTCATATGGTCGACTTCTCCCAGGTACCAAGTGTCATCGGGTTGGTTGCTTCCCCAATCCTCATCTATGTGGGCGAGACATAAATCTTCGTCCTCCCACCACATCCCATCAGCAGCCGACAGACATCTGTCCGGCTCTGGTATGACTGTTCTTGTACTCACGGTACCTTCCATCCTTATGCTCGCAGCATCATCTGTTTCTGTGCACATAGCAGTTTCAGTCCCTACATGGGCCTTTGCCTTTCTGATTCTCTCGAAATCTTCAAATCTTTCTTGTTCCGACTGTATCAACACAACTGGCTGCTCAATAATTCCTGTATTCGAAATGCTCCAATCTCGAGCGAAATTCTCGACACCAGCGCTCTCCGGCTATGTAATCTATTCTCCGACCCTTCCGGTCATTACTGACACTCTCATCCCTGCCGGGCCCCGTTCTGGCTGGAACTCTTCCACCACATCTGGTTGATCATCCAACCACCCAGTAGCCTCGGCTAATTCTTCGTAATCAAACCAGTTGACTGCTGCGTCCCCTGGGTCTCGGTCACTGTAAAACTGGAGGTTAGCAAGGTCCTCCTCCACAGCTGTTACATCATTTGTTCCCTGTCCCAAACTATCCCCTTGAATCACACACAACTCTCCCCCTGTTGGAAATTCTAATCCTAGCCAATCTTGGCCTATTGACGAAATGTAGTCACTCAGACTATATGCCTTCTCAACACAATTCCCAGATTCTGCAGACTCTGGCTCAACAATCCTTTTTTTATCTGAAATCTCCCCTCTTGTATCCTTGACAGTCACCACCATAGGCTTAGATTGGGTTGTGGAGATTTCCATCATGCACAAGTCGGTGCAATCCGGGAAGAACACTTCCGGCTTAGGTAGGTGGAAAGGAGTGATATAGACACTAGGATCGTATGGCACGACCCCAGTTTGAATGAAGTTGATTTTTTTGGGCGGTGGAGCTTGGTTATGTGTGGG
The DNA here is from genome assembly GCA_025200525.1 of Camellia lanceoleosa. Classification (NCBI taxonomy): domain Eukaryota; kingdom Viridiplantae; phylum Streptophyta; class Magnoliopsida; order Ericales; family Theaceae; genus Camellia; species Camellia lanceoleosa. The sequence goes on along the minus strand of CM045763.1, from coordinate 43,699,076 downwards.
GAGAGGATTTGTTGTAACATTGGGTTTCTCGGGAGGCAGAATCACCCCGTTATCAATAAGATCTTGAATCTCATGACGTAATCGGTAGCACAGATCGGTGTCATGACCGTGCTGTTGGTAAAATGCACAATATTTGGCTGGGTTGTGGGTAAGGGGAAGTTTTTCCGGTAATGGCCGCGGCTCCAGGGGCTTCAGATGCCCTTTTTTACTCAAAACCCCCAGAGCTTTGGATAGGGGCATGTACAGTGGGGCAAAGGTTCTGGTGTTTATGGATGGGTATTTAGCTGTTTGCGGGTTGCTTCCGGATGCAACGGAGAATGGCACAGCTGCCATGGTTCTTGGAGGGTGGTTGGTGGTGACCATGCTCACTTCAGAGGCTCTTGTAGTGGTAGTGCCGATCGGGCCTGTATTAGTGTTACGGTTGAAAGTTCTTCGGGGTTGCACCCAGTCGTTATCAATTAAGCCCTGCTTCAAGGCATCCTCAATCTGTACCCCCATTTCATGCAGGTCTGAAAAGGTAGGAAAGGGAAGTACAATCATCTTTTGCATCAACTTCGACTAAAGATTGCGCACAATCATCCGAATCTGGTCTTTGTCTGTGGGTCTTAAGGTCATCATCGAAGCCTTGGCCCTCCATCTAGTCACAAATTCTGAGAAGCTTTCTTTAGGCTCTTGCCTGGTTGTCTCGAGATCACGGGTCGTAATCTCAATTTGTGTATTGTATGAATATTGCGCGATGAAGGCCTCAGCCATTTCGTCCCAATTTCTCTTGACATCATCTTCTAGCTTGGCATACCATATGGCCGCCACACCCGACAGGGTCTGGCCAAATAGAGACAGCTTCTGCAATCTGGTAAAGCCCATTGGCCTTAAAACATCCGAAAACAATCTCAGATGCACCATGGGGTCGCCAGACCCATCAAATCGGTCGATATGAGGCATTTTAAATCTGTCAGGCAGCGTCACAGCTGCATCGGTATATCCATCTTCAATGTCAGTGATGGTCTTAACTCCCTGGGATCTCTTGAACAGCTTTTCAAGCTTGCTCAACTTTAGTGCGGTAGGGTCAGTCTCGAACTCAAAGGGAGAGTCCGGTAGGTTGGTGGGTGTTTTTGATAACTGGGGTAGGATTGGGGGTAGGATCGGGGGTGGAGGTGGTCCTGTGGGAATGTCTGTGTCATTCTGAACATTGGTTGCCTCCCCGGGGTTTGGAACTCCTGGCGGGGGAGGAACTTGCTGAGAAGCAGATGCTCCGGTTTGCTATTGCAACCTCACGATTAACTCTGCTTGTTCATTCACAACCATGGCCTACTGTTTAACAAACTCTGCCTGTCGGACAGCATCCTGTTGCATCATTTTCACACTCTCTTGGAGTTGGCGCACCATCTTCTCTAAACTGGCCATACTATTCTGTTCTGACTGAATTACCGGTATATGTTCCCTTTCTGTAGGAGAAACAGAATCCTGATCCCTGCTGTACTTGGGTGGGGTAGATAAAGCCCTCTGAACTGACTGTTGAACTGATGCCCTCTGCCTAACTGTCCTCCGTCTAGTAACCGGGGGTAGAGAGTGGTACACTAGTTGTCCGTCTACCAGATCCTCAGATCGATGGAGTCGACGACCTCTTATCCAGAGTGCTTGGGGAATATCTACTGGGTCAGAAGCAATCGTGCTCAACTACCTAGTAAAAAGATAAATAAAGCATATAAATAAACAGACAATCGGACAGGATAACGGCGTAAAATAAAGATACACAACACACAATCGGGTGTAACAAACACACAATCGATAAGCTGAATACACACTGTCTTCAAATACTGATCACTGTCCCAATCCACTGCCCCGAAAACTAAATCTGATACCCGCAGATAACTGATTCTCAATTACTGAACTGATGCCCGCAGGCCTGATGCCCAAACTTGTAGGACAATACATGCATTCCTTGTAGAGACGCACTCTAACAAGCACATAACAGATAAGTGAGAGCCAAAACACCCCTATGTTGGGGTAGGGTTTCCCTGTCCTATTTTGTCAGGAGCTAGGGTTTCACTATGCACGCAGCGGTTTCAAACAACCTATAATCGAGTAAGCAACCTGTCCTAATTTGGAACGGTCACTATGGATTCCGAATATGCACTAGGTCGAATTGTCGAAAAGGGTGCCTCGGTAAGACCGGGGTTTGTGTTCCCATACTGGCAGAGCCCGCAACCGGTCAACCTTATGGTCATGCCTTCACAAGGCAAGCCTCCGGCAAACCACTCAGGAATAGGAAATGGCCAACACGGTGTCCTAGGCGCGCCAATGCACATGCAATGCAAAGAAACACATAAGTGTAGTCAAAACAGGATATCACGAGTTTGAGTCAAGCTCTCTAACTCCCCAGCAGAGTCGCCAGAAACAGTAGACGCGCCCCGGTGAGGACCTCACTCTACAGCTCGGGCTCCCTTTTTTGTCACGGTTCTTAATCTGAACCAAAGAGTCCAAATCCGGCAAATCGTTTTTGAGAAAAACAGATTTTTTGAAAGAAGTGCCAAACATGGACTGCTTTGCCAGATATAGAGCCGCCACCTAAATATTTTTTTTTAATGGGGGAATTTAGGAAACCCTTACTTGGTGCCAAAGGCCACGTGTCCGTCATCACCAAGGTTGCCTCGGCTCGGGAACTTGGGTACGATTGGGGAAGGTCAGCTATGAGCACCCCCTCTCGCCCGGTCCGAAGACCCGCCTCTACTAACCGTGATATCCAATTTTGAAAACATTATGTGTTCTTATTCCGGTTATTAGCCTAAAATTACTATGTTATGCGCAAAGCAAACAAATATAGACCAAATTGCCTAAATTGGAACAAAAACATTACATATTTGTTTTGAAAGTGGTTTGCTACTCGCAAGTAGGCTAAAATGCAGGTTTTGCTACCCTCAAGTGGGCTTTAGAAAAGATGGTTTTGCCACTATCAGGTGGGCTTAAAACTTACAGTTTTAATGCATTATCCCAATTTAGGCAATTCGACCACCACCCACAGGCATTCAAGCAATTATATCACATAAGCAGCTAGCCTCATGGTAATCATGCTATCATGGCAACATTTACACGCATGCGATATGCTAAAGCAGAAAAAGCTTATCTAGTACTCTGAGCCAAAACAAAAGCTAGTTAGTAATCAATGCATGATCCTAACTCATGTTAGGATGGCTAATGCGACACATGCAAAATGCGACTAAGATAGGCTCGGCTAATCTAAACATGGCATGTGAAATGCAACAGATAACACGTATTCAATTTGGAATTGAAATACAAATGCAGTTAGAATGATGTGCCGAGCCCGGTGCATGCAAAACAGATGAATGAATGCAAACATGCTATCATACTGTTATGCTAATTTAAATGTGCCCTAGTCTACCATCATAAGCAGGTAAATAAAAAGGAAGAAAGACGTAGGGTTGGAAGACATGCACCCACTCACACACACTTATTACAATTGTGCCCTCGCTCGGAGGGACCGAATAAATATTACAGTCCGAATAATAAATAAATTAATTATTACAGAATTTCTAATTATTTAACAAATAAATGCAAAAAGAAAGGTGGCCACAGCCCCCGCCTCGGGATGCGCGAATGATGCATGCTCGAGTCCGCCTTGCCCGGAAAACCCGCACCATACCACTCCTGCCTCTGTTTACACTGCCCTGCTTATCTGAAAACTGCCAAGGTCTCAGAACATGTTCCCTGCACACTGCAAAACATCATCGGCTAGAGGAAATGGACACCGGCCTTGGGGAATGTCCATCGGCTGGATTGTCATCGGCCACATTTCTATGGCCGGTCGGCACTTCATACTGCCGGTCGGAAAAAACTTCCTGTAGAAGACAGTTTTGACAGCAATAGAGGACAGGCAGTGCATGACATGGAGTTTCAAGCAAATGTAAGCATGGCCATGCTCTCTATCATGTATCAGACTCAAGAGAGCATGGCCCTCGATCCTCGGGCCATCAATTATGCATCTTGGTGCATGATGGCCTAAGAGGTCAAGTTTGCATTTCAATGAATATGTATGCAACACACAAATGAAGACCAAGACCCTATCATGTCAAGGTCAAGGGCCTCGGTGACTGAGAGTTAAGGCGTGTTACATCACTTATAGTATGAACACTTCTTAACCCTCACACCTGGTTTGACACCCCAAACCAAGCAATGTAATGCATGTTATGCAAACATGGCTTGAAGATGGAACATGAGATTAGGATGCAAGGCATGCCAAATGCAATGCAACTATCATGTTATGTATGCAAAGTGCTAGAGCATACAAGATGCAAATGCAATGCAAATATGGACAATTATCCAATAGGACTAGCATGTGACAACACCTAATGAGTCAAACATGCAACAAGTATGAGACAAGCATGCAATGGTGGACTTAAACCATGAATGGCAGACCTCGGCCTTGCCATAAACAGTAGCCAAAAGTGTCCAAAAAGGTGGACAAATGTTCAACCAATATGCAAGCCAAAAGGAGCCCAAAGCTAAGGCACAAAAAGGAGCATTTACTACCACTAACATGACCACTCATGACATGGATTATTCAACCAAAAACAGAGCTTCAATGCACCAAAACACACCCCAAAATCTATTGATATGGCAGCCCAAATGCTTAAACATGGTAGCATACACAAAGACCACCCTTTAAGGCACAAGACTACAACACTTCAAGGCATTGAAGGAGACACAAATGACAATGTAAGACCACATTACATGGACTGAAACATGATATCAAATGATGTCAAATGATGATAATAAGCTATGCTAAGCATGTTAGTAACCCACACAACCAAGGCTTACAAGCCAAAATGCATAGCAACTACATCAAGCATGCTAAACAAGACCAAAATAGGGCAATGGACCTTAAGCATGACAAATCACGACCAAAAGCTTCAATAAACTAAGCTAAATCATGCAGGCATGGAAGTCTAGATACAAGATGCATTTCTATGCCAAATAGAGGAATGCAAAACAAGTATAATATGCATGTAAAGAGGCACAAATCTGACCATTAATAGAGGCAACATATGACCTAAATAGCACCAAAAACATCTGATATGGAGCCAAAAACAAGCCAAGCATGCATGTTGCCCTTTAGGCCAAAAACAAAGATAAAAGAGGAACAAAGGGGAGAGGGGTGTCCCTCCCCTATACAAGACTTCAAACCACCTTCCTCACCACTGAAAATCCACTGGTTTCCAGTGGTGAGAAGACTAAAACACTTAAGCAAACAAAGCCTCACAAAGGAAGCACCAAAAAGGCCAAATAAGGCCTAAGAGGGTGAGTTTGAACTCAAACCACAAAATGGCCTTAATGGAAGTTCTTAAGCATGAAAATATAAGACTTTTTTATGTTATTCACAAAGTCTAAATCAGCAAGAAAGATAGGTAAAAAACTAGTGCAAGTTTGGGGAAACTAAAGCAAAGTGATTACCCTTGAAGAACACCTCATGAACAGCCAATGCAACCCTCTTCTTCTGATCAAAATCAGTCCAAAACCTCAAGAATCAACCCTCAAAGCCTCTCAATCTCGGAGCAAGGTGTAATGGTGTGTGTATTAGTGCAAAAGTAAGGTCAAAAAGCACTTTTAGACCTAGAAACACACACAAAAGAGGAGAGAGAGAGAGAGGGAAATGTAGAGGGAGGGGATGTATCTAACAGATATATAGATATATAAGCTCTGGTTTTTCTATCAAAAACACCAACCTTAGACAAAGGAGGAGGAGAGGTGCTCATATAGGCCAAGCAAAGCCAAAAGACTTACAAGCTAAGCTAAAGAGAAAGGGTCAAGGGGACCAAGGGGTTCAAAGGGGGGCAAGGCTTCTAGAAGAGGCTGGGACAGTTGACTAAGCTTCTCCAAGAAGCTTGGCCAAAGGGGTCACCCTTCTAGAAGGAAAAAGGGGTCAAGGGTGCAAAGTGGTCACACTTATGCACGGGGGAGTGTGATGGTGCATTCTAGCTGGCACAGCTGGCATGCACCAGGCTTGGAGGGTGCAAAGGGTGCATACCGGCGAAGAAAGGAAGTCACCGGTCAGAAAAAGGTGCCGTCTGGCAACATAAAGTGCCGACCGACAATTTGTGTAACCCACCGATGGCCGGTAGCCTCAAAACACGGCCGGTGGCCTCAAGCCATGGCCGGTGGGTTTCAAGGGTAGCTAACAAGCCACTCCCTACCCTTAGATACCAAGGCACACGAGTTCTTGGTGCAAAACCAAGCACAGAACAAGCCAGTTGAGAGATCCTGAGGCACGGCGCGTAGCCGGGACCTCCAGGAACTCAAAAAGAACACAATCATGGATGATCACCAAGTGTTCCAACAGTGACGTCCAAGTCTTGAGGACGGTCAAAAATGGGGTGTCTACACACATACCAGAAGGGACGACTGGACAGCTAACGCTATAGCTACCAAATCCGACTCTGCTCGAAAGGTGGCCTTGTCGGCCGGCAATGACATTGAGGCGGCCAAGCTCAACGCTACAGCTGGATCCTTCAAGGCAAATGTGTCAGAGGAGATCGGAGTGTTTTTGATCTTTGGTTGAACAAAGAAAGGAACAACCATATTCGACTCCTCTAAGCGAGGCCATTTGCTAGCGGGGCTCTCCTCTGAGCTAGCCTCTCCCTCGGTGGTACGTTTTTCTCCCCGCTCTTTTGGAATCGGCCGCTCTTCTTGAATCCATTGTTCAGTTTCCTTCTCCGTCTCGGCCACAACAACTTGAGTTGTTTCTTCTACAATAACGGGTGAAGATTCAATTGGGGTAGGTCCAGAACAGGTGGCCTCGGCTTTCTGTCGGGCGGCCATGCGTTCGGCATTTCTCTTTCGCGCCATCTGCGTGAGATTTTCCCTAGCCATACCCTCAGAATAAGAGCCGGGTAGGTCTCCTAAATTTGTAAAAATATCTACGAAGGAAAACTCCGCCTGACCCGAAGTGGATGGCGAGTTAGGCTGGTTAAGACTGGCTGCCTCAAACGCTGAGTTTAGAGCCTCGTCGACCTCTTCGGCCTCTACAACGAACTCTCTTATTGGTTCAGCAATTACCTCGACCACTGTCTCTTCGTCTTTCTCCGAATCAGAAGCTTCAAAACCAATTTGCCTAAGGGTCTTAAAGCTGGGGAAGATAAGAGTCATAAGGTGTTGTTCGCCGGATGGGATCGGAATGTCGTCCATGGCTGAGAACGTAGTATAAGTAGGCTCGTACCGGAGGAGTATATGGGCGGCTCTTCCTTGCTTCTGTACTTTTGGACGGCCAAAATACTTGAGTGCAGCCTTAATTTCTGCAAGGACTGCGTCGTCAGCCGAGGTCAGAATCTTCTTCAACTTATTGCCTGCAAAAACAAGGGATTAGACTTGGAGAAAAAGCCGAGTAAAAGAAAGATCAATAAACACAAAGAGTTACACGGTAACCTGGTTCACCCCTCCATCTGGGAATAAGGTCTAGGCGATCTTCGACTTCGCCGAATTCCCAGTTGCCTCGGACATTGACCATTACATCATCAACCCGCTTGCCAGAGCTGGCAAGCATGGTCACCAAGTGATGGTCGGTGTCCTTGGCCCTAAGAAAGTAGCGCCCGAGCTGACCGGAGGATTTGGCTAAAGCGTAGTAGTGCCGAATCGGGGAATGCCAAGGTTGATCTTAAGGCGTCGGTTCAACTCTATAATTCCCATTATGATTCCAAAAAAATTCACATTGGGTTGGAAAGGAATCAGACCCCAATGGCGAAGGACGCCTTAAGAAATGGGTGTAGGGGAAAGCGAACTCCGCCCTCCGCAATGGACATGAGAGGAAAGACGATTGTATTTTGGTCATCCCTCTCCATATCAAGAGTACTGTCCGTCACAAGAGATAGATGGACATCATCAGGGATAGAAAAATGTCGTCAGAACCCAGAAATACGACCCTCGAAAAGGAGGTCTTTCAAATGCTTAGCCATTCTAGTAAGGACTCAAGGGTATTCTAAATAAAAAATGAACACGAAAAATAGGATTACAAAGAGAAGAGAAGAAGACTTACGAAAGGCAAGGGAGACAAGCAGAGATGGAAAGAAGTTACGTGAAGGCGAGATGATGAGAGATATCGGCTGGCAATTCAGGAGGCTCAAATATTCAAAAAAGTATGCATTCGAAGAGACTGGAGTTTCAAATCATACTAAATGCGAAAGATGCACGAATGAGGCGGGAACATATAATGATGACCGAGAGGCGTGTGTGTTCTGACATTCACATTGGGATAGGCGAAGCCGCCTAATTTATGTTTCTCTTGACTTTTCAAATTCGAAACCAAACACACCAATTAACTGCCATCAATGGGGAGTTTGGGGGCAATTGTGGGAGCCGAATAAATAGCAGAATCAAAAGTGTACGCTCTAGAAGATAGACATTACTCGGCTCTAACCTGCATGATTAGGGGGACTGAATACAATAAATAGGTCGAGTAAGTATTGAACTATGGGGCCGAATAAATAAGCGGATAGTGAGCGTAAAGTGGACCAGGCCCCGAGGCCTTGGAAACGAGTATAAATAAAGGAACAACAGTCGAAGAAAGGTATGTGAGAACTAGTATGCATAACTTAAAATACAAGTAACCCAGAGATACTAAAGACTGACTTGTTTGTCGGAGTGCTATTCCGGCACCCCCGATCGGAGTGTTCATTTCTTTTCAGGTGTCTATTCGAGGATCACGAGCATCTCCCAGGATAAGAAGAGTATTTCCAAACCACTTCCCCACAGAGTCCAATGGTGAGTTTAAGTCCTCTAAATGGAAAGAAGGCTCAAACCAAGTGTTGTCTTGGGTATGAAAGAGACATCATACCGTTAGTAATGAACCCCAAAGGGATTAAACCATAAGCATGACATCTCAATCCCATGCTTTAAACAAACAAGTTGTTTGAACCACTTTCAAAGCAAAACAAAAGCCAAGAAAGGAGGGAGGTTGCAGAGATGATTAAGGATGATCACAAGTATGGAAAGCCATAAATAAATGCAATCAACTCAAATAAGATGGTGTCTAAGGCCTAAAACACCAAACTCATGAGGACAATTACACTATAAGCATGCAAAACAAAGCTCAAATGCAATTACCAACTTAAAACAATGCTAAAATAGTCTAAAATAAATCCTAAAACATGTTGGAATTAAGACAAAAATAGCTAGATTAATAAGCTAAAACATAGCACAAGCTAGGCTAGTAGGCAAGAAACAAGGAGGGGAGGCTAACCACTCCAAATTTGGACTTTTAAACATGATTTTGGACAATAAAATAACTCTAAAAAATAGTGTTTAAAAGCTCAAAAACAGATAATAAAAGGATGGGAAACACAAGGGAAAAGGCCTCCAAAACATGGTGCAAAGAAGTGTGAACCACCTCTCAACCTTTAATGACCTTAAAACCCAAGCTTCAGCCAAAAAATACAGGGTTTTTATAGCCCAAAAACAATTGGAAAACAGTTGGAAAATAGCAAGAATAATAGCTAATAAAATAAAGCAACAAGCAAAGCCTTATACCTCTTGAAGAGAAGACCAATTCTAGGCAACAAATTAAGATAACACACCCTTCAAGAGCTCAAACCAAGCTCAAAAGTACCTCAACTCAAAGATGAGAAGATTTGGTTAGGAGTGTATAGGCAAAGGTTAAGGATTTGTAGGCTAAAGCGTAGAAATTTGGTAGAGAGAGAGAGAGAGAGAGAGAGAGAGACAATTGTAGAGAGAGGAAAAATTTTGCTCTAAATTTTTTCTAACCTTAAAACATGAGAGAGAGGGTGTAGCTCGACTTTTTCACTCCCCCTTTCGGAAGTTCAAAAATAAGCCCTACAGTTTGGACTCCCGTGGTTCTGAATTTAATCTCACAAGTGCAATGTGAAATTGATAAACTCCAAAGAGTCCAAATTCAAAAAATCTTTTTTGGAAAATCAATTTTGAATCAAATTGCCAAAAATGGATCTTTGCGGATCTGAGTCGCCACCTAAATATTTTATTTTGAAAAAATTTAGGAGGCCCATGACTCGTGCCAAAGGCCACGTGTCCGTCATCACCAAGATTGTCTTGGTTTAGGAACTTAGGTACGAGGAGGGAAGGTCATGAATACATTTGAGCACCCCTGCTCACCCGATCAAAGATCAGCCTCTACTAATCATGATATGATTTTTATCAACATTATATTCTCTTGTTCCGATTTATTAGGCTAGCATTTACTATGTGATGCGCGCACACAAGATATAGACTAGTTTGCCCGAATTGGAATAATTCAATTTCATATTTGTTTTTGAAAAGGGTTTGATTTTGCCACTTAACAAAGTGGGTTTAAAGTTTGTGAATTTGCCACTTGACAAAGTGGGCTTAAACGTACATTCATTGAATCATTCCAATTCAAGCAACAAGCCTTGATTCACAGGCACTCAAACAGTTTAACACTTAAGCATTTAGCCTCATGAAAAGCATGTTAGACATGGCAGTCACTCACACTCATGCAAGTATGCTAAAGTACTAAAAACTCACCTAGTACTCTAAGCTAAGATAAAACAAAAGAGTTAGCAAAAATATGCATGATACCTATCGATACAAGATGGCTACTGCAACGCATGCCAAAATGCAACTAAAAAAATAGGCTCGGCTACTTAACGTGTTATTCGCAACAATTTCATAGCATGTGTTTAAACACGTATTCAACGAGGTAATAAACGACAATGCAAGTTTGAATGATGAACTGAGCCTTGGTGCATGCAATACAAATGAATGGATGAAAACATGCGATATGCTAATTGAAACGTGATGCCCTTAATCTAACCATCATAAGCTAGTAAATAAAAGGGAAAAAGACGTGGGGTTGGAAGACATACACATTATTACATTGCGCTCTCACGAAAAAGAGTCCGAATGAATAAGCTAGCTAATTAACTAAGCTAAACTAAGCTAATTATTACAACAAACTTTGAATTAGCTGAACTACTTAACTAATTATTACAACAAATTGAACTAAACTAACTATGCTAGCTAACTAATTATTACTAACCAAATTAATTAACTATTCTAGCTAACTAATTATAATTACAACACAATACAAATTAGCTATTCTAACTAATTACAAAAGCCACTAGTTAAGCATAAAATTAATCTATTACAACACGGATCCCAAGGATCGATGAGGAACTCATGCATGAACGCGGTTTCCACTCGAAAAGCCACTGTTTTGCTGCTTCATGCCTCTGTTGCTCAGTAGAACACTTGCACTGATTTCCTTTTCTAGACCAATTCTGTTCTATCTTAGGAGTACACTACTGAATTTGCATTGGTGGCCGACAGGGGTCCGGTAGGCTACTGACGATGGTCGGTCGGCCACTGCTGACTGGACTATTCTGCTACAACAGAGAGCAAACATAGCATATATAGGGCATTTCCCAAGGATTTGTTTGCACAATTCATCCCCCTTTTCATGCACAAATCAAAGGGAGACAAACCTTGGTCCACAAACCATTAACTCAAGCAATTTCATTGCATGATGGCTCATAGACCAAGTGTGCAATTTTGATAAATGCAACAAAACAAGACACAAATCACCTCCCTTTCATGAAAGATCAAGGGAAGTGATGACCTTGGAACCTTGAGTCACTTCATCACTAGTGAGTATGAAATGCCACAGGCTTCCATGTGCTCAATTAACGTCCGATTGAACACAACACTTAATTTTTTTCTTGCACCATGTTAGTCCCATTTAATTACTCCATTTTAATTTACCAACCATTCCTTAGAAAATTAAGTCCAAAAGGTGATTTTAAGTCCTCTAATGGAGTGAAGTAGCAAACCAAGAGTTAACTTAAGACGTGAAAGAGATATCATGCCGTTGATAATGAACCCCCTAAAAGGGATTAAACCATTAAGCATGACAACCTCAATCTCATCCTTAAAAGAACAAGAGGCTTGAAACAACTCTCAAAGCAAAACAAAAGCCAAGAAAGGAGGGAGGTTGCAGAAATTATTAGTGTTGAAAATAAGTGAGAAAAACATAAATAAATGCTATCAACTCAAACAAGATGGTGTCTAAGGCTTAGAATACCAATCTCATGAGGACAATTACACTATAAGCATGAAAAACAAAGCTTAAATGCAACCAACAACCAAAAATAGTGCTAAAATAGGTCTAATACAGTCCTCAGACATGCTAGAATTGAGCTAAAAAATGTCTAGATTAATATGCTAAAATGTGGCACAAACTAAGCTAGTAAGCAAGACACAAGGAGGGAAGGCCAATCCCTCCAAATTTGGACTTCAAAACATGATTTTGGCCACTGAAATAAATCTGAAATTCAATGTTCAAAAGCCCAAAAAAAGATGGTTTGAAAGTGGGAAACAAAGGTGGAAAGGCCTTACAAACAAGGAAGAAAGAAGTGTGAACCACCCCTACCTTTTAATGGCCTCTAACCACCAATTTTAGCCCACAAAAATAGAATTTTTATAGCCCAAAAACAGCCCAAAAATAGTGGGAAAAAGATTGAAAAACAAGTATGCAAAGCAAGGTAAAAGGGGAAGTGTTATACCTATTGAAGCAAAGATCAATTCTAGACAACAATTCAAGCCAAAACCAACTTCCAGAGCTCCAAGAAGGCCTCAAGGAACCTCAGCTCAAAGATGAAAAACTTTGGTTAAGGAGGTGTAGGCAAAAGTGTAGTGTATGTAGGCTAATGTGCACAAATTTGCACAAGAGAGAGAGAGAGAGAGAGATGTATAGAGAGAGAAGAGATTTTTGCTCTAAAAAATTCTAACCCTCCTGAAATTTTTCTAACCTTTAAACCAAGAGAGAATGTCAAGTATATATAGAAAAAATAGTCCTTCAGTCGAAAATATCTGAATCGGGATAGCTGGAGTATTTGGGGGACAGCTGGAAAAAATATATATAGGTTTTTCACCAGTGGCCGACTGGCCAGAAGTGTACATTGTTGGCCATCAATGGTGACCGGTCGCCTATCAAAAATCTGCTTTCAGGCCCGACTTCAAATGGGCATATCTTCTTTATCCAGACTCTGTTTCAAGTCATTCTTGAGTCTAAATTGAAGCCCCGGAAGTCTAATTTCCAATGGAAGTGACATCACATCTAAATTCTAAGTGTACAAAGATATATGCCTATTTTAGTGAAGGCTTCTCAATTTTGTCTTAATCAGATTGATGCCTAATTTTAAACAGCCATATCTCCCTTATCCGGACTCGGCTTTAGGAGATTCTTGAGTCCAAAATGTAGCCCTAGAAGTCCTCTTTCTAGTGGTGGTGTCTTCACAACTAAATTTCAAGTGTAAAAAAGGATAGGCCTAATTTAGTGAGGCTGCCCAGTTCTCTCTTAACGGTTTCAAGCTTAACTTCTCCCCAACTAGTTTTCTTCCCTCCACTCTTATTTTCTTCAACTCCAAACCTAGAAATAAGAGGTTTAAAAAGAATTCTCTAAGAGTTCACCTATCTTTCATTTATTTCCACTTTATCCTTCTTGGTTTATCGAAAAGTGTAATGTTTAATGAAATGCGAGCCTCGGAACATCATAAAAACTTTTGGGAAAAATATTTTGAAAAAAAGGGTTTTGAGGTCTAAAAAGTTTTGGTTAAAATAGTTTTGGTCCAAAATGGGGTATAAGGTTGGGGATTAGAATCGAACATTTTCCAAGCACAACTTTCATCAGCGAGTGATCAATCGGTGGCGTTTAAGTATTAAGGGCAATAAAAAATAGGGTGTTTATAGTTGCCCCTCTTTGACAGTGCTCAAAGTCAAAAAATGACGTGAGTGAATGTCAAAGCCCGAAGATGACCCATTTTGACAAGGCCGTAAGACTTGGGCAAACAAACACAATGCAAATGCAAATTGGTTGAACCCGAGGGTTGCCTATGTATCCTATTGCAAGGAATCAAACCAGCGTAGTTCAGGGGTAGGATACAAATGATACACAATACAACGAAACAATACAAATGATAGACAATGTAATGAAATAATCAAACCACACTGTAGACATCCCATTTTTGACCGTTCTCAAGACTTGGACGTCATCTTTTGAACATCCGATGATTTCGCATGCTAGTTTTCCTTTTGAGTCTCTGAAGGTCTCCACTGGGCGCCTTGCCTTGGAGCCTCTTAACTTGTCTGTTTTGTGCTTGGTTGTGGACCAAGAGCTTGTTGCTTTGAATCTGGAGGAGAGGGTGGCTTGTCGGCCATCCCCAGTGTCCATCGGCCATGGCTTGTGCCTATTGCCCATTAGTGGCGGCAGATCGGCCACACTGATGGCCGGTAGGCTACATGTGTGGCCAGTTGGCCACTACTAATGGCTGATGGCCATTTTTCTCCTTTTTTAGATATTTTATGTGCCAGTTGTTGATCACTGAGTGTATCCTCCATACACGTGTATGGAGGGATGAAGCCAAGCTCGTGGCTTTTTTTTTTTCTTTTTTTTTTTTTATATACAAGGGGAGGTATCTCCTCCATTTTAAGGGTTTAGAAAATTTGTTAGAAAAATTTCACTCTCTCTCTAGAATCCTCTCTCTTCCTATTTAGTGCTTGAAAGTGAGTTTTCTCTACATATTATCACTAGCACCCTTAGCCAAACACCTTGACCTTGGAGCTGAGGTTCCTTAAAGCTGGGTTTGAGGTCTTAAGCTTGGTTTTGGCTAAGATTTGCTCCTGTTTTAGTGTTGTGCTTCAAGGGTAAGGACTTGTGCCTTTTAAGCTTTGTTTTAGTGAGTTGTTTAGCCACCTTTGCATGCTATTTTGAGGCTGGTTTTAACATCTAAAAAAACTCTATTTCTATGGTTTAAAATGGTAGTTTAAAGCCTCTTTGGAGTTAGGGGTGATCCACCCTCTTTTGTAGCTTGTTTGCTAAGTGTTAAGCTATCTTTCAAAGCTTTTGAAACAACCTGTATTTGGCCTTTTAACCAATGAATTCTAGGGGAATTTCAGTGGCAAAAAGTATATTTTGAGGTCCAAAATAGGAGCGGGTGGCCTCCTGTAGACGCGCCCCAGTGAGGGCCTCACTCTATAGTTCGAACTCAATTTTGTCACGGTTCTTAATCTGAACCAAAGAGTCCAAATCCGGCAAATCCTTTTGAGAAAATAGATTTTGAGAAAAGAAGTGCCAAACATGGACTGGTTTGCCAGATACAGAGTCGCCACCTAAATGTTTTATTTTTGGGGAAATTTAGGAAACCCTGACTCGGTGCCAAAGGCCACGTGTCCATCATCACCAAAGTTGCCTCGGCTCGGGAACTTGGGTACGATTGGGGAAGGTCAGCTATGAGCACCCCCTCTCGCCCGATCAAGGATCGGCCTCTACTAACCGTGATATCTTATTTTGAAAGCATTATGTATTCTTATTCCGGTTATTAGCCTAAAATTACTATGTTATGCGCACAGCAAACAAGTATAGACCAAATCGCCTAAATTGGAACAAAACATTGCCTGTTTGTTTTGAAAATGGTTTGCTACTCACAAGTAGGCTAAAATGCAGGTTTTGCCACCCTCCAGTGGGCTTTAGAAAAGATGGTTTTGCCACTATCTAATGGGCTTAAAACTCACAATTTGAATGCATTATTCTAATTTAGGTAATTCAACCTCCATCCACAAGCATTCAAGCAGTTATATCACATAAGCAAATAGCCTCATGGTAAGCATGCTGTCATGGCAACACTCATATACATGCAAGGATGCTAAAGCATAAGAACTTACCGAGTACTCCGAGCCAAAACAGAAACTAGTTAGTAATCATATGCATGATCCTAGTTCATGTTAAGATGGCTAATGCAACACATGCTGTAGACAACCCATTTTTGACCGTCCTCAAGACTTGGACGTCACCGCTTGAACACTCGGTGATTATCCATGATTGTGTTCGTTTTGAGTTCCCGGAGATCCCGGCTGCGCGTCGTGCCTCAGGACCTCTTAACCGGCTTGTTCTGTGCTTGGTTTTGCACCAAGACTTGTGTGTTTTTGCATTTGAGGGTAGGAGGAGGCTTGCTAGCCATCCTTGAATCCCACCGGCTGCCCCCACCGTCCACCGGCACTCCCTTTTGGCCATCGGCACTGTTTTCTAAAAAACTTTGGCCGGTCGGCACTATATGATGCCGACTGGCACTTTTTTGTGCCGATGATCTTTTTGGCTGGCCGGCGTGCACCCTTTGAACCCCTAAGACATGGTGCATGCCAGCTGTGCTAGCTGGAATGCACCATCACACTCCCCCGTGCACGAGTGTGACCATTTTGCACCCTTTGCACCCTCGAACCCTCCAAGCTTCTAGAAGCTTGACCCTTTGGCCAAAGCTTCTTGAAGAAGCTTGGCCAGTTGTCTTGGCTTCTCCAAGAAGCCAAGACCCCTTTGCACCCCTTGAACCCTTTTCCTTTGCTTAGCCTCTAAGCTTCTTGGCTTGATTTTGCCTATTTAAGCACCATCCATCTCCCTTTGTCAAGGGTTGGCCATTTGAGAGATAAAAACCAGAGCTCATATATCTCTATACCTGAGATACACTTCCTCTCTCTATATTCTCCATCTCTCTCATCCTTGTGTGTGTGTTTTTAGACCTAAATAGTGTGGTTTACCTTACTTTTACACCATTACACACACTATTACACCTAGCTCCGAGATTGAGGGACTTGGAGGGTTGTTTGTGGTGGTTTTGGACTGGTTTTGATCATTAGAGGAGGGCTACATCACTTGTTCTTCAAGGAGTCTTCAAGGGTAAGCATGTTGCTATAGTTTCCCCAAACTTGCACTAGCTTTCTACCTATCTTGCTTTGTGTTTTTGGCTTTGTGTTCAACATAAAAAAGGCTTACATTTTCATGCTTAAGAACATTCATTAAGGGTGTTTTGTGGTTTGGGTGCCAACTCACCCTTTTAGGCCTTATTTTGGTCATTTTAGTGCCTTTTTTTTTAAGCTTTGTTTAACTTGGTGTTCTTGGTCTTCTCACCACTGAAAACCAGTGGGTTTTCAGTGGTGAGGAAGGAATTTTGAAGTCATGAATAGGGGAGGGACACCCCTCTCCCCTTGGCCCCTTTCTTGCCTTTGTCTTTGGCTCACAAGGTAGCATGTATGCATACTTGCATTTGGCTTCATTTCAGAGTTTTCTTGGGTGTTTTAGGTCATATCTAACCTCTGTCCAAGGTTGGATTTGTACCCCTTAGCATGCTTCTGATACTTGTTTTGTAATGCTCTCTTATGCTTAGAAGTGTGCCATGCATCTAGGCCATGTTCTTTGCATGTCTTAGCCTAATCCCATGAAGGTATTAGCATCATTTTGCCATGTTTAGAGGTCAGGACCGAGAATTTCATCACATTTGGCATGCTTGACATGTTTGTTTTGCATGATGGCTTGTTAGCCTTGAGCGTATGATCCATGAACATGCATTGGTTAGGCTATTTAAGTGATTTGGAGTCCTTTCATATGCTATTTCAGTCCCTATATCATGCCTATATGTTTCCATTTACCATCTTATTCATGCTTTGAAATGTTGCAATTTTATGCCTAGGAATAGGCCTTTTGCATGCTTCCATGTTTAATGCATTTTAGGGCAGCCATATCAAGGTTTTGGGGTGTATTTTTGCATGCTAAATATCTGTTTTTGGTTGTCCAATATATGCCATGAGTGGCCATGTTAATGGTAGCAAGGAGTGCTCCCTTTGTGCCTTAACCTTAGGCCCTTTGACTTGCATGTTTGCATAGGTAATTGGTCACCATTTCGGCATCTTTTGCCCTTTGTTTTGGGGAGGTTCAAGGCCCCCCATTGTGGTTAAGTCCATCATTGTATACTTACCATATGCTTGTTGCATGTTGGGTCCATTAGGTGTGGTAGCATGATGATTCTTCTTACATAATGGCCCATATTTGCATGACATTTGCATCTTGTATACTCTAGCATTTTGCATGCTTAACATGGTAGTTGCATGACATTTGGTGTGCTTGCATCCTAATTCTCATGTTGCATCATTTGAGCTATGTTGCATACATGCATTTCATGGCTTGGTTTGGGGTTGTCAAACCAAGCATGAGGGTTGAGTGGAGTTCACACTACAAGTGGTGCAACTTGTTTCAACCCTTGGTCACCAAGGCCTTTGATCCATGCATGATAAGGTTTTGGTCTCATTTGTGTGTTGCATGCATTTTCACATTAAAATGCAATCTTGGTTCCTTAGGCTATCATGCACCAAGATGCATAATTGATGGCCCAAGAACCAAGGGTCATGCTTCCTTGAGTCCCATACATGATAAGGAGCATTGACCATGCTTACATTTGCTCTAAATCCCATATCATGCGTTGTCTGCCTGCTGTTGCTGTCAAACTGTCCTCTGCAGGAATTTTGTGCCGACCGGCAGGCTATGGTGCCGACCGGCAAACATTTTGTGCCGATAACTTCACTCATGGCCGGTGACTATTGTACATGGCCGGTGGACATTCTATTCAGCCGATGATGATCCTCAATGTTCAGGGACCATGTCCTGAGACTTTGGCAGTTTTCCAGAGGCGAGGCAAAAGCGAGCAACAGTGTCATGATGCGGGTTTCCGGGCGAGTCGGATTCGAGCATGCATCATTCGCACATCCCGAGGCAGGGCTGGGGCCCCTTTCTTTTATGTTAATATTAATTTGATAATTAGAAATTTTTGTAATAATTAATTTATTCTGTATTTGGACTGTATTATTTTGGGACTGTATTATTCTTTTGGGTACCTCTGTGCGAGGGCAAAATTGTAATAAGTGTGTGTGGGTGTGTGTATGTCTTCCAACCTGCATCTCTTTCTTCCCTTTTATTTACCTGCTTATGATGGTAGATTAGGGCATATTTAAATTAGCATACAGTATGATAACATGCGTGCATCCATACATTTGTCTAAACATGCACTAGGCTCGGTACATCATACAAACTGCATTGTTTTTCAATTTCCAAATTGAATACTTGTTACTTGTAGCATTTCACATGCCATCTTAGGATAACCGAGCCTACTCTAACTGCACCTCTGTATGTGTTGCATTAGCCACTTAACATGAATTAGGATCATGCACATGATTACTAACTAGTTTCTGTTTTGGCTTGGAGTACTAGGTGAGCTTTTATGCTTTAGCATATCACATGTGTGTGAGTGTTGCCATAATAGCATGACTACCATGACGCTAAGTGCTTATGTGATATAACTGCTTGAATGCCTGTGGATGGAGGTCAAATTACCTAGATTGGAATAATGCATTAAAACTGTGAGTTTTAAGCCCACCAGATAGTGGCAAAACTGTCTTTTCTAAAAGCCCACTTAAGGGTGGCAAAACCTGCATTTCAGCCTACTTGCGAGTAGCAAACCATTTTCAAAACAAACATGAAATGTTTTATTCCAATTTAGGCGATCTGGTCTATGCTTGTTTCTTTGTCGCGTAGTAATTCTAGGCTAATAAGGAATAAGAACATGTAAGCGTTTTCAAAATCGGATATCACGGTTAGTAGAGGCGGTCTTGGACGAGGCGAAAGTGCTCATATATTGACCTTTCATCGTACCCAAGCTCGAGCCAAGACACTTTGGTTATAGCGGACGTGGCCGGCACCGAGTCGGGTTTCCTAAATTCCCCATTAAAAATATTTAGGTGGGTAACAACGCCATGGGGACCTCGCTACTCGGACTCGATTTTGTTGCGGTTCTCAATCTTGAACCAAAGAGTCCAAATCCGCAAATCGCTTTGAAGGAAAAGCAGATTTTTGAAAGAAGTGCCAAACATGGATGCTTTGCGGATATGAGTCGCCACCTAAATATTTTTAAAATGGGAAATTTAGGAAACCCCGACTCGGTGCCAAAGGCCACGTGGTCCGCTATCACCAAAGTTGGCTCGGGAACTTGGGTACGATTAGGAAGGTCACATCGTGAGCACTTCTCGCCGGCCAAAGACCGCCTCTACTAACCATGATATCTGATTTTGAAAACATTGTATGCTCTTATTCCGATTATTAGCCTAGGATTACTATGTGATGCTCGCAGCAAACAAGTATAGACTGGGCCGTCTGAATTGGAACAAAGCATTTCATGTTTGTTTGTGAAAGATGGTTTGCTACCCGCAGGTAGGCTTAAAATACAGATTTTGCCACAGTCTAGTGGGTTTAACAAACAATCGATGAATTGCTCCAATTCAGATAACTCAACCTCCACCCACAGGCATTCAAGGCAGTTATATCACATAAGCATATAGCCTCATGGCAAGCATGCTATCATGGCAACACTCACACGCATGCAAGGATGCTAAAGCGTAAAACTTACCGAGTACTCCCAGCCAAAACAGAAAACTGATTAGAAATCATGCATGATCCTAAGTACACTGTAATGCCTAATGTAACACATGCAAAATGCAACTATAGCAGGCTATTCTAAACATGGCATATGATGATGCTCTGCCTAACATGTATTCAACTTAGAATTGAAATACAATGCGGTTTGTGTGATGTCTTGAGTCGAATGCATGTAAAAGCAGATGAATGAATGCAAACATGCTATCATCTTGTATGCCAATTGAAATATGCCCTATATCTAACCATAAAGCGGGTAAATAAAAGGGAAAGAAATGGGGGTTGGAAGACATACATCACACTCACACACCCTTATTACATTTATGCCCTCGCAGAGTCCGAATAAATAATATCTGGAATTCAATAAAAGAATATCTGATCCGAAATAATCGAATTCTAATTAATTAACAAATTAATTACAAAAAATTGAAATGGCGTGCAAGCCGTGGACTCGCTTCGGTGAATAGTATATCTTTGCTTGGCGCAGAAATCCTTTAGGATGCCCGATTAGCCTCGTTTGCGCTTTTCCTCGAATTGTGCGTGCGATTCGGAAGTCGATAATTCTTCAATTTTCTTTGAACGGAGAGCGAGAAAAGGGCATAGCATGTATTTCACAAATATATGCATGTCTCGATCCTCGCGCCACCAACCACGATATCGATGCATGATGGCCGAGAGCGGTTGCACAACTCAATATTGGGATGAATACACATGAATGCTACGAAAATGGGATGCCTCGAAATGCGTGCCCAAAGCACGCAAACCGAGGCGATGATGAAAGATGAAAATCGGATAAACCGAAGTGCCTCGGTGCGTGCCTGGTGCGCATAAACCGAGGCGATGAAGATGAAAAGCGGATAAAACCGAAGTGCCTCGAAGTGCGTGCCTGGTAGCGCAAAACCGAAGATGAAAACTGGATAAAACCGAAGTGCCTCGAAGTGCGTGCCCACAGGCGCGCAAACCGAGGCGATGATGAAAGATGAAAGTCGGATAAAACCGAAGTGCCTCGAAGTGCGTGTCCACAGGCGCGCAAACCGAGGCGATGATAAAATGGAATGAAATGGCATACGGAATGCCGGGATGGACTTACACCAACATGGGAGAGCCTCGGCTCACTCACATAGGAGGCCGTAATGATAAGAATGAGGTGCCTTGAAGTGCGTGCCCATTGGCACGCAAACCGAGGCAATGCAAAAATGATACGAATGGCACGGGAAATGATATGCAAGCATGGTAATGGAATTTCAGCACCTAAATAAAGGGGAAAACAGCCCCGAAACAAATCGAAATGACACCCGAAGCATGCATTCATCCCGAAAGTGTGAAATTAAGCCCCGAAATGGCCTATAGCCATGCTATGCATGCAAGATATGATCATGGCAGCAAGAACAGTAGCAAGGCAGTCCCAAATATGGCATTTTTTCAGTACAAAACATGGCCAAATTAATAGCACAGATATGGCAACATTAGCATGCAAAAATACGGTAAAAGGGGGGAATTACAAAGCAAGTGATATCTACAATGCTCAAACCCAAAAACTCAGTTCTAAAACTTTAAAGAAGGGCCAAAAATATGCACATATTAAGTTTATGGAAACCCCAAAATCAGAATAAAAACATGCTAGAAATTCCATGCAAAATAGGCTCAAAATGGGCTATATTATGAGACTTGCCAAACCATGCACCAAACAGCAAACTTTTATTCATGAAACATGTAAAGGGGGTCAAAATAAGACCCATTTCAGTTCTGACCAAAGGCCAAAACCAAAAGCACAAGAGGCTACAAAACATGCAAGAATACGGTAAATTTGATGGATTTCAAAGGAAGTACCAAAAATATACACCAAATGGCTTAAGGCCCTCAACATAACATGAAAAGGAGACAAAAACAAGACTATTTCTAAGCCTGATGAAGGCTGAAATCCGGATCCAAGTAAGCCTAACAAAGCATGTAAGAATTAGGGCCTAAAGTGAATTTCCAAGAGAGGTGGTATATAGAATGGCCAAATGAAGTTGAGCCCTTCTACAATATTGTAGAGGGGCTCAAAATAAGCACAAAAACAGTATGGGTCGGAGCCCCAAAAACAAATGCAAATAGGCTAAAACTAGCATGCAAATTGGTGACATACAAGATGGATATTGAAGGAAGTGTATCATGGAGACACCAAATGAAGTTGAGCCCTTCTACAAAGTTGTAGAGGGGCTCAAAACAAGCACAAAAGCAGTAGGGGTCGGAGCCCCAATTCTCAACCAAATAGAGTATAGAAATGAATCAAGAAAAGGCCCTAAAAGTTGGTTTTGAGGACTTACCCTTGAAGACTTGTCTTTCTTTGATTCTTGGCTCTGATTTGTAGCTTCTCAACCTCTGAAATTCACTTCCTAGCTGCTGGAATGGTAGTAAGGAAGGTGAGGCTAGGTGTTGATGAAGGAATGGCCTTGACACTTGAAGCTTTTTTGGAGTTTAAAGCTTTGGAAATGGAGGATTTTGGAGGGGTGATCTTGAGACAAAATTTTCTAACCTTGAAGAGGGAGGGGGAGGGGCCTTCAAATAGGCAAGAAATGGGGTGTAAAAGGGGAGGGAAAGCACCCAATCTTTCCCTCCCGAAATATCCCCCGGATGCCCCGGGATATGTTGGAAGATATCCGGACAGCTGGGACAGGCTGGAAAGCAAGAATCTGGCCGGCCAGGTAGTTTTGCTCAAGGTGGCCGGCCAGCCACCCACCATGGCCGGCCAGCCACCTCCCATGGCCGGCCAGCCACCTCAAAAAACCAACTTCAAAATTTCTGGCCGACCACCATACAAGAGTGTCCTCCCAAGTGTGTAGGATAAGGCCCCAGGGTTGGAATCTGGCAACACTGAACCAGAAGTCACAACATAGAACTTGAAGGAGAGGCCCAAAAATGAAATGCACCATTTCTGGCCGACCACCATGCCAAAGGGTCCTCCCAGATGTGTAGAGCAAGGATCCAAGGTTGGAATTTGGCAACATTGAACCAAGAGCCACAACATAGAGCTTGAAGGAGAGGCCCAAAAATGAACTCCATAATTTCTGGCCGACCAGTATACCAAAGGGTCCTCCCAGATGTCCTGATCACAGATATGTAACATTGTTTGGAAGAAAATACCCTCAAGGTGTTCAACATTGGCGGAAGTGAGCAAAAGCAGGCTCGGAGGAGCGGTTATCTGGGATAATTCTTGGCCTCCCACCCCCTGATCTTCCCGATGTTGAAACAGAGGTACCGCCAAGTTTGAACAAAAACTAATGAGAAATGAACGTTCGGGCCAAAACCGAGCAAAATGGGATCGAAAATGAAATTCTTGGTCGGAAGTGGTGTTCGGCAAGTGGGTATCTGCGACCCAGTGTCCTCTGGAATGACAAAAGCAGAGGTACCGCCAAAACCGGAGAAGATGGATCTGAAATGAATGCTTGGGACCAAAACCGCTCGGTTTGGGGTCCGAAAACCCTATGAGCACGAAAGTGGCATACTGACCTGAAGTGGGCATCGGGCCCAGGTTCCTCGAAATATTAAAAGCAGGTCTCATAAAAACCGGAGAAGGCCGATGCGAAATGAATGCTCGGGACCAAAACCTTCGGTTTGGGGTCAAAAATGTCGCCGCACGGCAGTGGTGTTCGAAGTGGGCATCGGGGCCCAGGTTCCTCGGAACACTAAAGCAGGTCTCCGCCAAAAAGGAGAACTTCGGAGATGGTTGGGCGGTCCCGAGCCGAGGCACGCCCGATGGTTCAAACGAACCGGCTCCGAATGGGCAAAATGGCCTCTGACCACGAAAGCGTAGCTCACGGCCACCGGAGATAGTCTCTGAGACCACTCCTTCCCTCGAAAGAAAACAGAGAAAATCGAGCCAGTTTGGCAAACCGAGACAAGGTAGAAAAGGGTTCGGGAGTCCGGAGGCAGGGCGCACGGCCGCGACTCTGAAACTCTTGAACAAGCACATGATGCAACATCACCGAGCACTCAACCGGTGACGTCTGAGTCTTAAGGTCGGTCAAAAATGGGGTGTCTACAGTTGCCCCTCTTTGACAGAACTCGGAAGTCAAGAAGTGACGGGAGTGAATGTCAAAGCCCAGAGACGACCCATTTTTGACAAGGCCGAAGACTGAGACAATCAAACAAGATAAACAAAGAAAGTGTGCCCGCAGGCGGGGGGGCAAAATGCAAATGATAGGCACGGAGCCAGGTGATTGTGCAAGTGCAACGAGCTGTAATGAAGCAAGTATTGACAAATAGATGCAACAGTTTTAAGCAAGAATGCAAAGCAACAACTACATTTCATGCAGTTAGGAATGCGGAGAATCATTCAATTCTCGTCGCGTCTCACACGGAAGATACGATACTGCGCGATTAAATGCAGTCGCACTTGACCTCAAATGAACCGTACATACAATATCGTGCCTGCAAAATAGAGAAATGCAACAAGAACAATATGCCGACAACATATATTCAATGTGATTCCTATGATTCCAAAAGTTCGACACACACGTGCGTGAGCGAATAATGCAACGTAACGCGAGGAAAGGTAGTGCGCGACAACGCATGTTTATGCACAGAAAGTGCGGTATATCAAGAAAAACACATACGACGACGCAAAACAATCACGAGGATGCAACTTAGGAGCCAAATAATGACAAATGAGCACAAATCAGGATGCCCGGTTGTTGCACAATAACAAAATTTGGAAAACGCGTTCGGCGACGGCAACCGATCATGACCTCGATTTACATTCGGAGAGGTCACGACGTGATTAAAATGGATACACTCGATTTCGATGAATAACGATGAGACACATGTCAATAATTGCAATTAAAGTTTCAATGAGCACAATTGCGCCAAGTGTACTTTTCTTCAACTTTTTCGTCCCGGAGCTCGATTTTCCTCAAAATTTGCAGAGAGGTAGGGGGGGGGGGCACATGGCCGGCCAGCCCATTGCCCTAGGAGAGGCCATCGGCCAGGGCCAAAAAGTAGAGGGGCCGGCCAGCCAGGTTAGGTGGCCGGCCGGCCACCTCCCCAAAAGCAGGGGCATTTTGGTCATTTTTGCATTTTCTATATATATGCACCTCCATTGCCTCCGAAATCACACTCAAAGTTGCAAAACTTCTTCCTCTTGCTCTCTAGGCCACTTTCTCTCTCAGATCTGCATTTTATCTGGCGTCCCTCGGCCTCCCACGAAGTTGTTTTTGAAATCTTTCGATTTAAGCACTTTGAAGCGACTAAATTTCGACTTTGGGGCTTCTCTTCTCATTTTCACCACTTGAGGTAATTTTGTTTCAATATTTGGAAAATTTTCCGGGGTTGACTTTTGTTGACTTTTTTCATTTCGAGAGTTGACTTTTGTTGACTTTTTCCAATTTTGGCTCATTTTGCCCATTTTTGCACCCCTTTGCAGATTTCTCCCAATGGCAGGTCATATTCCTCACGACGGAGGTTTTCCGGTGCGGAGATGATTTTGACTTTATGGTATTCCACGGGTTCGCCCTTTCTTTCCCGATCGATATGCTCCGGCGGTTCATAGGCTTCCGCGAGCCACTTTCCGTCATTTTACCGATTTTAACGATCGAGCACCCGGGGATCTTCTCTTACCAGAGCCGGGCAGCACCTCTCCTATGATGCAGAGGTATTTTATTATCGCATCTTTTGCATTCTGCCTTTGCCATGCTTAGACACGCAGTTTAGCTTATGACTCAAGATTTGTATTTTGAGCATGTGACTTAGCCACTTGAATTTCATGAACACTTGGCGCATTGAATAATTGTGAACGCACAAGGCACCTTAGTTAGAAATTGAACACGCACCAACATTGATTCATCAAGACCTGACTGAAGTTGAAAATGAGCACACAAAGACATCTTGACCAAGAGTAGGACACGAGTCTCCAAAACTCGGACTTCTCAACACACACCAAATTTGGAAGCGAACACACGCCCAATCGATTAAAAGTAGAACACACAACCCTAAACTTGAAGCACCAACACACGGCAGATTTGAAGTGAACACACGTTTAATCGATGTTGAGTAGAACACACAGTCCCAATTTGAAGTGAACACACAGTCCACTGATGTTGAGTAGAACACACAGTCCCAACTTGAAGCAAACGCACAGTCCACTGATGTTGAGTAGAACACGCAGTCCCAAACTTGAAGCGAACACACAGTTCACTGATGTTGAGTAGAACACGCAGTTCCAAACTTGAAGCGAACACACAGCCCACTGATGTTGAGTAGAACACACGGTCCCAATTTTGAAGCGAACACACAGCCCACTGATGTTGAGTAGAACACACGGTCCCAATTTGAAGCGAACACACAGCCCACTGATGTTGAGTAGAACACACAGTCCCAAACTTGAAGCGAACACACAGCCCACTGATGTTGAGTAGAACACACGGTCCCAATTTGAAGCGAACACACAGCCCACTGATGTTGAGTAGAACACACGGTCCCAATTTGAAGCGAACACACAGCCCACTGATGTTGAGTAGAACACACAGTCCCAATTTGAAGCGAACTGTAGACACCCCATTTTTGACCGCCCTCAAGACTTGGGCATTACTGATGGTTTGCTCGGTGTTGAGAGATGTGCAGGGCACAGGTTCAATTCCTTCGGCAAGAAGAGAGGCAAATCTTCCCAAACACTTTGTTTAAGGGTTTGGAGTTGAAGAAAAGAGGAAAGGAGAGGAGAAAACTGGTTTGGGAGAAGATCGGCAGAGATCCGGGTAGAAGGGAATCGAGCAGCCCTCGCTAAATCGGGCTCATTCAATTTCATACTTGGAGTTAAGCTATGAGGCCACCATCGTTGGAAAGGAGACTTCCGGGGCTTCACTTTGCACTCAAGAATCTCCCAAAGCCAAGTCCGGGTGGAGGAGATATGTTGGGTTGAAGCAGGGGATCATCCCGGTTGGATCGAGTCTGCGCGACTTCACGGAAAAGGGCATAACTTTTTGCACAGGAGGAATTTTGATGCAAGGTTTGCGCCATTGGAAAGCTAACTTCCGGGGCTTCGATTTGCATACCCACCGGCCGTGTTTTGACCAAGGAATCATCCATCGGCACTCTATTTAGCCGACCGGCTGAAAAGAGTGCCGACCGGCACTTTATCTTGGCCGATGATCAAACCTTCTGGCCGACCTGAACCCTTTGAACCCCCCAAGCATGGTGCACACCAGCTGTGCCAGCTGGGATACACAGAACCCGATCCACGTGCATATATGTATCTATTTTGGAGCCTTTAACCCCATTTTTGGCCCCTTTGCTCATGGCTTCTTGAGGAAGCCTTGACCCCTTTGTCTTGGCTTCCTCAAGAAGCCTTACCAGCTGTCCAAGCTTCCCTTACAAGCCTTGCACCCTTTGACCCTTTGAAACTTAGCCTCTAAGTCTTGTTTTGTTGCCTATATAAGAGAGGCTTCCTCTCCTTGGTCTAGGGTTGGAGTTTTGGAACAAAAAACCAGAGATATATAGATATATATCTGATATAGATAGATACAACCCTCTATCTCTCTCTATATCTCACTCCTTTGCCTCCAAAAGTCCATTATTCTTGGCCATTCCTTCACCAACCCATAGCACAACACCACCACTTCCATTTCCAACGACTTGGGGCTGTTCTTCAGAGCTTAGGAGCACCTAAACTTGGATCAAAACCTGCTGGTTTGCTGGTCTTCAAGGGTAAGTCACTCTCTTCCCTTTTCTTGCATTTTCTTGATCCATATCTAATCCTTGCTTGCAAGCACTTTTGGGCTCCGACCCAAACTTCAAATAGTCTTATTTTGGGGTCCTCTTCATGTTTGATTGAGGACCCCTTGCCGTTTGGTGGCTGCATCTAGCACCTATCTCAATATCCTCTTGTATGCCATGTTTCTTGCATAGAATATTTGGCTTGTGTATGATCTGTTTCAGAGCATGATGTAAGCTAAGAGTAGGCTTATTTTGAGCCCTTCTTCAACATTGTTGAAGGGCTCAACATTGTTTGGATAATCCTTAGGCTACTTGCTTTGAAATCCATGTTTTAGCCTCATTTTTGCATGGTTTGTTAGCCTTGTATGCTTACTGATTTTGGGGCTGTCATATACTGTAAAGAGAAGTGGAGCCCTTCTTCAACATTGAAGAAGGGCTCAACCATGTTTGGCCTCTCTATCATGCACTTGCTTTGAAATCCATGTGATTTACCGTAATCTTGCATGCTTTCTTAGCCTATCTTGCTTCTGTTTTTGTGGCTGGTCATACACTGAAAATGTGCTTATTTTGTCATGTATAAGATCTGTTTTTGGTTGTTTAGGTCATCCATGACATGCCTTGTATAGCCACTTTGCATTTTGGCTTGCTAGCCTTAAGTGCATGAGTATATAGCATGTGTTGCTTGCATCATTTTAGTGGTTTGGAACCATCTAACATGCTATTTCAGTCCCTTTGGTGTGCTTGTATGCTTACCTTAGTTGTCTCTTTAGTGCTCTAAAAGTATGTGTTGTGTACTCCATGTTTTGGCCTTAATGTATACCTTTGAATTTGAACCATCTAGATGCCATCTAGGGGTCCTTTGGGCTTAGTTTTATGTGTTAAAACTCTGATTTTAATTGTTTAAGTATTGCCATGTGTGGTTGTACTAAGTGTGGTTCAAAGCCTCATTGGCTTGCCTTAATGCTTGGACCATTTGTATGCATGCTTAGCCTACTTTGTTGCTTGATTTGGCATCATTTTGTAGCATGATTTCAGAGCTTTCTAAGCATGCCATGTATCCATGTTTACCCTCTTTTAAGTGTGCTTAAAAGTTGCTCTTTGATGCATAAGTGTTGGACCTTGCATGCATGCATGTTTGTGTGTACACTAGCCCTCATTCCCATGACACTATGGCCACTGTTTTAGGCCTATTTAGGGCTGCCTAATCCATGTTTAAGTCCATCCTTCATTCGGTTTGCATGCTCGCCTTGCATGTTTACTTGTATGTTTTGCATGAGTGCATTACATTGTTCACATTGCATGCTAGATGACATGTTTAGGGCTTCATTGTATTGACATGCATGCTAGGCCTCTTGAAGTGAGTGTGATAGAGGCTTAGCACCCTTATGTGCTTGTTTGCATTACATACATTTGAAATCAAATTTGCACACTTGGTTCTTGGGCCATCACGCATCGAAATGCGCGATTGGTGGTCCGAGAACCAAGAACTATACTCCTTGAGTCACAAATATGATAAGAAGTATGGTTGGTGCAAACATTTGTCCCAAAATTCCATATCATGCCTTCTTCTTTGTTTGTTCTTTGTCAAAACTGTCTCCTGCAGGAATTTAGTGCCGACCGGCACTCTTTAGTGCCGACCGGCAATCTTTTTGTGCCGATTAGCTTTCATTGCAGTCGGTGGCCAAACCCCGCAGCCGGTGGCCAAACCCTTCAGCCGGTGGTGATCCTCAGGGTATGTGGAAGGTGTCCCAGGACTTTAGCAATTTTCCAGGGAGGCAGGACAGTGAAACGGAGGCAGCAGTGGCATGGCGCGGATTCCCGGGCAAGGCGAACATCGAGCATGCATCATTCGCGCATCCCGAGGCAGGGACTATGGCCCCCTTTTATTTTGCATTTATTCATTAAGTAATTAGAGTTTTGTAATAATTAATTTTATTCATTATTCGGTCTGTATTATTTATTTATTCGGTCCCTCCGAGTGAGGGCAAAAATGTAATAAGTGTGGGTGAGTGTGATGCATGTCTTCCAACCCCCGCTTCTTTCTAACCCTTTTATTTACCCGCTTTCAGTGGTAGATTAGGGCATTTTAAATTAGCATACCTTATGCAATGCATGCGTGCATCCATGCATTTGTTTACATGCACCGGGCTCGGTACATCATACAAACTGCATTGCAATTTTCAAATTCCAAAATTGAATACGTGCTATGTGATAGCATTTCATATACCATGCTTAGGATAGCCGAGCCTGCCTAACTGCATTTTTGCCTGTGTTGCATTAGCCACTTAACATGGACTAGGTCATGCATTGTTTTGCTAACTAGTTTATTGTTTTGGCGAGTACTAGGTGAGCTTTTATGCTTTAGCATATCGCATGCGTGTGGGTGTTGCCATGACAAGAGGATTACCATATGCTAAATGCTTACACGATAAACCTGTATGAATGCCTGTGGGTGGAGGTTGGATTGCTTAAGTTGGAAGTACTCATTGAAATCCGCATTTTAGTCTACTTGCAGTAGCAACATCTAAACACGTTTTTTGAGACAAAACGGATATGCAATGTTTGTTCCCAAATTAGGCGATCTAGTCTATACTTGTTTCTTTGTCATATAACATAGTAATTCTAGGCTAATAACCGAATAAGAACGCATAAAGTTTTCAAAAATGGATATCACGGTTAGTAGAGGCGGTCTTGGACGGCGAAAGAAGTGCTCATAGTGACCTTCCCGATCGTACCCAAGCTCGAGCCAAGTCACTTTGGTGATAGCGGACACGTGGCCTTGGCACCGAGTCGGGGTTTCCTAAATTTCCCTTTTAAAAATATTTAGGTGGCGACTCATGTCGGCAAAGCAGTCCATGTTTGGCACTTCTTTTCAAAAATCAGTTTTCTCAAAATAATTTGCGAGGTGGACTCTTTGGTTCAGATTTAGAACCGCGACACGAACTTTAAAAGTCAGTCCGAGTCGAGGTCCTCATGAGCGTTACGCTTCTGGCGACTCTGCTGGGGAGTTTAGAGAGCTTGACTCGAACTCGTGATATCCTGTTTGATTTCACTTATGTGTTTCTTTGCATTGCATGTGCATTGGTGCGCCTAGGACACGTGTTGGCCATCTGCTATTCTGGCGGTTTCTTGGAGGCTTGTCTTGTCAAGGCATGTCCATAAGGTGACCGGTTCGAACTCTGCCAAAGATGGGAACACAAACCCGGTTTACCGGGGCACCCTTTTGGACCATTCGACCTAGTTGCATATTCGGAATCCATAGTGACCATTCCAAACTAGGACAGGTTGCTTACCCGATATAGGTTGTTTGAAACCGTTGCGTGCGTAGTGAAACCCTAGCTCCTGACAAAATAGGACAGGGAAACCCTACCCCAACATAGGGGTGTATTGGCTCTCATTTACTTGCTATGTGCTTTTAGAGTGTATCTCTACAGGGAATGCATACACCAATTTGCGGGCCTGGATATCCCACTGCAGCACCAAGATCGCTTTTTTAGAATCACCATATCTGCGGGTATCGATTGATTTGGCGATGATTTGAGGAACAATGATCGATCGATAATAGAATCTGATCGTTGACTCTGCTCGTGTCTTTTGGTGAAGTTGAGCCGAGATCTTTGTCTGTTTTCCTTTTGCTAGGTAGTCTTGGAACCATAACCCGAAGGCTCCACTATCCTCCGGTACATTGGATTTCGTTGGTAGACTTTGTCGGGTCGAGATTCGATTTGCCAAAGCGAGTAAAAGGGCGATCAAGCACGGGTCACGGTTCGTGATTACCAAATCAAGAACCCTTATCCCTCACCGGTGGATCGTCGGGCCGAGGTCTCGGTTTACACCACGAGGATAGATATACCGGTCACCGGATGGACCAACGAGAATCGTCGGTAGAGGCAATGATCGTCGGATGCATGAAACTATGAAACTCATGCAAAGAAGACGCCTGTCCATAAGCGGAATTCTCCAAGCAAAGAAGTCGCAATTATGGCTCAAAGGCGAGCTCATCACCGGTACGCAACAAAGCGGCGCGTCTGCTTCACAACAAGTTCCTCCCCCAACAGGAGCTCCAGCACCTGGGGAGACACCAAATGTCCCAAATGTCGAAGAGGATACAGATCTTCCAACGGGGCCAGCTCCGCCCCCGATTCTACCGCAACTATCCAAGGCGCCCACGCTATCAATGTGGACTCTCCTTCGAGTTGAGCGGACCCAAATACCGGTAGTAAGTTGGAAAAAATGTTTAAGAAATCCCAAGGAGTCAAGTCCATCCCGGATATCGAAGATGGATATACCGATGCACCGTGACGCGTTGCACTGCGTTTCAAGATGCCTCACATTGACCGATTTGATGGGTCCGGACCCCATGGTCCACCTAAGTTTGTTTCAGATGTTCTCGCCCGATGGGCTTGACAAGATTGAAGCTCTCCTCTTTAGCAGGACCACCTGTCGGTGTATTGCGGCCAACCGGTACGCCAAACTAGAAGACTCGAAGAAACGGCCGAGGAGATGTCGAGGCCTTCGTCGCACAATATTCATACAATACCGGACGAGATCACAACCCGTGATCTTGAGACAACCAGCAAGAGCCGAAGAGAGCTTCTCGACTTTGTAACGTTGGAGGCCAAGGCCTCAATGATGGCCGCTAGGCCGACGGATAAAGACCAGATTCGGATGATTGTGCGCAATCTTCAGCCGAAGTTAATGCAAAAGATGATAGTAGTCCCCTTCCCCACCTTTTCAGACTTACATGAGATGGGAGTACAGATCGAAGATGCTATGAAACAAGGCCTTATTGATCAGGAGAAGGAGCAGCCCAGGAGGGCATTTTCTCGCAGTTCGAATGCGACCACCAGTGGTGATGCAGCTGCAAGATCTTCTGAAGTGGGCATGGTCACCAACACCGCATCAAAAACAGCTACCCCATTTACCAGTGTGTCCGGAAGTAGCTCACAGAAAACCAAATATCCACCTCGAGTCAAGAGGGTTTTCACCCCACTTCATATGCCTTTGTCAAAGGCTCTAGAGGTCCTAATCCGGAAAGGACATCTGAAACCATTGGAACAACGGCCTTTACCTGATCCTCTCCCTCCAAAGCATGACAGGACTAAATCATGCGTACCATCAACAAACGGTCATGAGACCGATAATGCTTCGTAAATGCCATGATGTACAAGATTTGTTTGACAACAACGTCATCACCGCACCAGCTCAGTAAGGTCTATCGTCACTGGGTCAGTGAACTTTGGGAATAGTACGAATATGTGATCAGGGGATGAACCACCTGCGGGCGGCACTCAGTTTACTCCAGATGTGGCGTATGGCATGCACTGTTTTGAGCATTTTGAATGCTAGTTTTATACTTTCTGACTTGGGTATTGGGTCGGTCTTGTCGTTTTGTGTTGGGTCAGTCTTTTTATACTGAGTCAGTCGGGTCTGTCTTGTTGTATCGAGTCAGTCCTGTTTTGTCAGAGTCGGGTGATTTCGGGGGTGTTACCTCGGACATCACTTGCTTGTTTTGCGTCTGTCTTTTCATTTTGTTTTGAGTCTGTTTCTGCCAGGGAGCTAGTTGTGCCAACAGATTCTGAATGGAACAGCAGTGATTTTCACACTCTTGTGTTTGCTTCTGCCGTGTGCCAGTTGTGCCAGAAATTCTAAATGAGATGGCAGTATTTGACTAGAAGCTATGTCTTTTATGTGCCTTGAATTCATTGCATCGACCTAAGTTTTCCAAAAACTTTTTTCGAAATATTGTGATAAAAACAAAGAGGAAGGAATTCCTCGGGATTTGCAAAACTTTGATCAAATTGAGAGAAAGAGAGGCGTGCTAAGCCCTTAATGAATGAAATCATGCTTGTTAGTGTGAGTACTGAGAAGGACCCTAGCTTTGATCCAGATTGGTCCTACATCTTCAAAGACGAGCGATTTGTCGCTTTCTTAAAAACTTTCAAAAAAATGTTTTGTGCAGTCCTGCAAAGACATGTGTGGAATCGCTCTTGAGATTGTGCAGCCTAGGATCGCTCTCAGCCTCGAGACTCGACCCCTCATTTTCGAACCTTGGACTCAAACTCAGAATGTTCAATGGTTAACTACAACGTGAGGCCTGTGTGGCCAGATTTGAAGCAGCCCTCAGACAAGAGGCACCAAAGTTAGATCAAGAGGATCAGATGTCATCAGAAGAAGTTTGCAAAGCTAGATCAGAAGCACCCCTCGAACTAGGGGCAAAAAAATGTCCGATGTGCTCGAAGAGCCGAAGATGGATCCTTCTGCAAATCGATGCAACAGCCACTCTCTTGGATACGGATGGCTTCAATCTCAAAAACCATTTGGCATGGATTTGTTACACTTTTTACCCTTTGAGAGGCTCGCTGGGCCGAAAACCCAAAAGGGCGACCCAGGCAAAAGTTAGAGCAAACAAAAAAATACAAAAAGAAAAGAAAAAATATACAGAAAAAAAGAAGAAGAAAAAGAAGCTCGCAAGGTCGAAAACCCGCATCGGGCGCCTTGGCAAAAGTTAGAGCCTAAAAAAAAAAAAGAAGAAAAAAAATGAAAAAGAATTGAAAAAGAAGAAAAAGAAGCTCGCAAGATCGAAAACCTGCATCGGGCGCCTTGGCAAAAGTTAGAGCATAAAAAGGAGAGGTTAAATACCCGAGTGTACCTTAACCCCGAACTACGTGGGCTTGATTCCCATGTTTGGGATACGTGGCAACTTCACTTTGAAGTCCGGTAGTAAACACTTCCAAATCGATTGTGTCCATGTAATGGTTTTGATCATCCTTGCCTTCTCAGATCACGAGAGTTTGGTTGTCATCGTCACTCACGAAGATTGATTGCGATATGCCACGGCTATCAAACAAGGCAACGTTCGATTGCCATTCAATGCGCCGTCCTATCCAAACAAGGGCAACTTTCGTTGCCATTCAAAATGCCGCGATGTCATTTCAAACAAGGGGCAACTTTCCGTTGCCATGCAGCGTCCTTCAGACAAGGGGCAATTTTCCATTGCTAATGGTCCGAGGTTGCGCATCTCAAGAGTAGGTTCCGTGCTCGTTGAGCGGTAGCCGTTTGCAAAAACAGTTTTTGAGAATTTTTACTGAGGTTGACAATTCTCTCGAAAATTATTCCATATTTTCCAAAACTGGACCATTTTCTTGGACCCGAAAAAGGAAAATTTTCAGCGCTCACGGCCTAACTTGCATGATTTTCAAAATCAAAAAGTTGAATAAGCATGTTAATCTAACTTTCATGTTGGTCAAAATTGTTTTAAAACCAAAAAAAATGGTCAAAATGATGAACTAGGGGCACAGTTGAGTCAGGCTTCCTGTCTTTCCCCCGTCGACATACTTGCGGAAAGGCACAACTCAAGTCAACAACAAAGGGCAAAAGCTCTCTAACCCTCAAGCGGCGAGGTATTAAGTCAAGTCTAAGCACATTGGAATGGATCAAGATGTTCCACTTCCTCATCTGGACAGATCTAACCACGTCCAAACTCCCCAGCAGGGCATCATCAACCGATGTTAGCTGTGGATTTGCTACACACCCAGCTGTGGCACAACCCCTCTGTGGGAAAGTTCACTGTTGTAAGCAGAAGAAAAGAATCTAGCAGAATGCTAGGGGCAAGAGCCCGCAACTCCTTGTCTATCCGCCAACCACCTAGGGGAGGGATGAAAAATGAGAGATTGAAGAATAGAGAGGTGCGCGATGAGAGAAAAAGTGAGAAAAGGGCTTTTTCAGAAAAATAGAGCTTGAGGGCCGAGTGATGTGAGGATCACAAATGAGAAAGGGTGGGGAATACTACCCGGTGAAACAGGCTCCCTGTGCACGTTTGAGTGTCGTGTCCTTTTGTTTGTCTCGATTCTTGTTTTAAGTCGTCTCGGGTGTCACTCGACGTGTCTAGGTTATGTGCCTTTTATTTCCGTGTTGAGTCGTGGTGTGCTGTGTCCAGTCGTAGACTCAATACCCAGTTGAGAACTCAATTTCAATTTCAAAATCAAATCATCTTGTGCTCAGAGTGCCGTGTCATTCTCCACATTTGTGCAAAACAGATTCGTTCTTTCATAAAACTGCAGGGCTCACCCCCGATAAGTGTGAACAGTAGAACCAGGACCTATCTGAAGCTATATAGGTTCCAGACTGCAAAGCAAAAGAAAAGAGGGAAAATTGAAGCATCTGAGTGTGTTTCACCTTCAGTAAAGTCCAAGACTACATCCCGTGTGTACCTCTTCAGGCCTTGCCAGTGCTCCGAAGTATGAGTGTACCTCTACTTCAAGCTCAAGATCAAGTCTACTTCAAGCCAGAATAGTGTATCAATTACACCTCATTCCCTTCGTGTATCAATCACACGTCTTTCACTCAGTGTATCTAACACACTTTATTTGCTTTAGTGTATCAATCACACCCCATTCACTTCGTGTATCTATCACACACAGTCATTTGCTCCACTTAGTGTATCTAACACATTTCATTTGCCTTAGTGTATCAATCACACTTCATTCTCATTTAGTGTATCAATCACACTTCTTTCATTTTGTGTATCTATCACGCACATTCTCATTTTGTGTATCTATCACACACATTCTCATTTTGTGTATCTATCACGCACATATTCACTCATTTTGTGTATCTATCACGCACATACTCATTTAGTGTATCAATCACATTTCATTCTCATTTTGTGTATCTATCACGCACATCCTCATTTAGTGTATCAATCACACACTTCATTTCATTCAGTGTATCAATCACACACATCATTGCATTCAGTGTATCAATCACACACCTCATTTCATTCAGTGTATCAATCACACACTTCATTGCATTCAGTGTATCAATCACACACTTCATTTCATTCAGTGTATCAATCACACATCATTGCATTCAGTGTATCAATCACACACTTCATTTCATTCAGTGTATCAATCACACACTTCATTTCATTCAGTGTATCAATCAAACACTTCATTGCATCTAGTGTATCAATCACACACTTCATTGCATTCAGTGTATCAATCACACACTTCATTCACATTCAGTATATCAATCATACTTGTTCACTAAGTGCATCTATCACACTTCGTGTTCACCCTTAGTATATCAATCATACTCCTGTTCACTAAGTGCATCTATCCCACTTTGTGTTCACCTTTAGTATATCAATCATACTTGTTCACTAAGTGCATCTATCCCACTTTGTGTTCACCTTTAGTATATCAATCATACTTGTTCACTAAGTGCATCTATCCCACTTCGTGTTCACCTTTAGTATATCAATCATACTTGTTCACTAAGTGCATCTATCACACTTCGTGTTCACCCTCAGTATATCAATCATACTCCTGTTCACTAAGTGCATCTATCACACTTCGTGTTCACTTTTAGTATATCAATCATACTCCTGTTCACTAAGTGCATCTATCACACTTCGTGTTCACTTTTAGTATATCAATCATACTCCTGTTCATTAAGTGCATCTATCACACTTCGTGTTCACCTCTAGTATATCAATCATACTTGTTCACTTAGTGCATCTATCACACTTTGTGTTCACTTTTAGTATATCAATCATACTCCTGTTCACTCAGTGCATCTATCACACTCTGTGTTCGCTTTTAGTGTATCAATCACACGCTCACTTTGTGTATCTATCACACACTTTCACCTTTTGTATCTATCACATGCTCCCTTTGTGTATCCACCACACACATTTGCTTAGTATATCTATCACATATTTGCTTAGTGTATCCATCACACTCGTTTTGCTTTGTGTATTTTGCTTCCCTTGTGTATCAATCACACTTTATTCATATAGTGTATCCATCACACTCTCTTCACTTTGGTGTATCCATCACACATGTTTGTCCACTTAGTGTATCCATCACACTTCGCTCACTTTTGTGTATCTACTTGCCATGTTCGTGAGAATTGCATAATTCTCTTACATCCTTTCTACATGACATGTAGTCTGGTTTATGTCTACTTGCTTGCATAACATTCGCTTAAAATGTTGCATTTATTTTGCATAATTGCTTCATCACAGCATCCTTTGCATGATCATAAGTTATGCACTTGCATTGTGCATCACTTTGCATCCTGCCCCCGAACTACGCTGGTTTGATTCCTTGCAAAGGGATACGTAGGCAGCCTCCGGGCACAACCATTTATCTATTTGTATTTTTGTTTGTTTGTCCAAGTCTTTGGCCCTGTCAAAAATGGGTCGTCACTGGGCTTTGACATTCACTCCCGTCATTGTTATGACTTTCGAGTTCTGTCAAAGAGGGGCAACTATAGACACCCCATTTTTGACCGCCCTCAAGACTTGGGCATTACTGATGGTTTGCTCGGTGTTGAGAGATGTGCAGGGCACAGGTTCAATTCCTTCGGCAAGAAGAGAGGCAAATCTTCCCAAACACTTTGTTTAAGGGTTTGGAGTTGAAGAAAAGAGGAAAGGAGAGGAGAAAACTGGTTTGGGAGAAGATCGGCAGAGATCCGGGTAGAAGGGAATCGAGCAGCCCTCGCTAAATCGGGCTCATTCAATTGCATACTTGGAGTTAAGCTATGAGGCCACCATCGTTGGAAAGGAGACTTCCGGGGCTTCACTTTGCACTCAAGAATCTCCCAAAGCCAAGTCCGGGTGGAGGAGATATGTTGGGTTGAAGCAGGATCATCCGGTTGGATCGAGTCTGCGCGACTTCACGGAAAAGGGCATAAATTTTTGCACAGGAGGAATTTTGATGCAAGGTTTGCGCCATTGGAAAGCTAACTTCCGGGGCTTCGATTTGCATACCCACCGGCCGTGTTTTGACCAAGGAATCATCCACCGGCACTCTATTTAGCCGACCGGCTGAAAAGAGTGCCGACCGCACTTTATCTTGGCCGATGATCAAACCTTCGCCGACTGAACCCTTTGAACCCCCAAGCATGGTGCACCAGCTGTGCCACCGATACACGAACCCGATCCACGTGCATATATGTATCTATTTTGGAGCCTTTAACCCCATTTTTGGCCCCTTTGCTCATGGCTTCTTGGGGAAGCCTTGACCCCTTTGTCTTGGCTTCCTCAAGAAGCCTTACCAGCTGTCCAAGCTTCCCTTACAAGCCTTGCACCCCTTGACCCTTGGAAACTTAGCCTCTAAGTCTTGTTTTGTTGCCTATATAAGAGAGGCTTCCTCTCCTTGGTCTAGGGTTGGAGTTTTGGAACAAAAAACCAGAGATATATAGATATATATCTGATATAGATAGATACAACCCTCTATCTCTCTCTATATCTCACTCCTTTGCCTCCAAAAGTCCATTATTCTTGGCCATTCCTTCACCAACCCATAGCACAACACCACCACTTCCATTTCCAACGACTTGGGGCTGTTCTTCAGAGCTTAGGAGCACCTAAACTTGGATCAAAACCTGCTGGTTTCTTTGGTCTTCAAGGGTAAGTCACTCTCTTCCCTTTTCTTGCATTTTCTTGATCCATATCTAATCCTTGCTTGCAAGCACTTTTGGGCTCCGACCCAAACTTCAAATAGTCTTATTTTGGGGTCCTCTTCATGTTTGATTGAGGACCCCTTGCCGTTTGGTGGCTGCATCTAGCACCTATCTCAATATCCTCTTGTATGCCATGTTTCTTGCATAGAATATTTGGCTTGTGTATGATCTGTTTCAGAGCATGATGTAAGCTAAGAGTAGGCTTATTTTGAGCCCTTCTTCAACATTG
Source organism: Camellia lanceoleosa (assembly GCA_025200525.1). Lineage (NCBI taxonomy): Eukaryota > Viridiplantae > Streptophyta > Magnoliopsida > Ericales > Theaceae > Camellia > Camellia lanceoleosa. Next base: position 43,659,384 of record CM045763.1, on the reverse strand, counting down.
TTGAAGGGCTCAACATTGTTTGGATAATCCTTAGGCTACTTGCTTTGAAATCCATGTTTTAGCCTCATTTTTGCATGGTTTGTTAGCCTTGTATGCTTACTGATTTTGGGGCTGTCATATACTGTAAAGAGGCTTTTTTTGAGCCCTTCTTCAACATTGAAGAAGGGCTCAACCATGTTTGGCCTCTCTATCATGCACTTGCTTTGAAATCCATGTGATTTACCGTAATCTTGCATGCTTTCTTAGCCTATCTTGCTTCTGTTTTTGTGGCTGGTCATACACTGAAAATGTGCTTATTTTGTCATGTATAAGATCTGTTTTTGGTTGTTTAGGTCATCCATGACATGCCTTGTATAGCCACTTTGCATTTTGGCTTGCTAGCCTTAAGTGCATGAGTATATAGCATGTGTTGCTTGCATCATTTTAGTGGTTTGGAACCATCTAACATGCTATTTCAGTCCCTTTGGTGTGCTTGTATGCTTACCTTAGTTGTCTCTTTAGTGCTCTAAAAGTATGTGTTGTGTACTCCATGTTTTGGCCTTAATGTATACCTTTGAATTTGAACCATCTAGATGCCATCTAGGGGGTCCTTTGGGCTTAGTTTTATGTGTTAAAACTCTGATTTTAATTGTTTAAGTATTGCCATGTGTGGTTGTACTAAGTGTGGTTCAAAGCCTCATTGGCTTGCCTTAATGCTTGGACCATTTGTATGCATGCTTAGCCTACTTTGTTGCTTGATTTGGCATCATTTTGTAGCATGATTTCAGAGCTTTCTAAGCATGCCATGTATCCATGTTTACCCTCTTTTAAGTGTGCTTAAAAGTTGCTCTTTGATGCATAAGTGTTGGACCTTGCATGCATGCATGTTTGTGTGTACACTAGCCCTCATTCCCATGACACTATGGCCGCTGTTTTAGGCCTATTTAGGGCTGCCTAATCCATGTTTAAGTCCATCCTTCATTCGGTTTGCATGCTTGCCTTGCATGTTTACTTGTATGTTTTGCATGAGTGCATTACATTGTTCACATTGCATGCTAGATGACATGTTTAGGGCTTCATTGTATTGACATGCATGCTAGGCCTCTTGAAGTGAGTGTGATAGAGGCTTAGCACCCTTATGTGCTTGTTTGCATTACATACATTTGAAATCAAATTTGCACACTTGGTTCTTGGGCCATCACGCATCGAAATGCGCGATTGGTGGTCCGAGAACCAAGGACTATACTCCCTTGAGTCACAAATATGATAAGAAGTATGGTTGGTGCAAACATTTGTCCCAAAATTCCATATCATGCACTGCTGCTGTTTGTTGCTGTCAAAACTGTCTCCTGCAGGAATTTAGTGCCGACCGGCACTCTTTAGTGCCGACCGGCAATCTTTTTGTGCCGATTAGCTTTCATTGCAGTCGGTGGCCAAACCCCGCAGCCGGTGGCCAAACCCTTCAGCCGGTGGTGATCCTCAGGGTATGTGGAAGGTGTCCCAGGACTTTAGCAATTTTCCAGGGAGGCAGGACAGTGAAACGGAGGCAGCAGTGGCATGGCGCGGATTCCCGGGCAAGGCGAACATCGAGCATGCATCATTCGCGCATCCCGAGGCAGGGACTATGGCCCCCTTTTATTTTGCATTTATTCATTAAGTAATTAGAGTTTTGTAATAATTAATTTTATTCATTATTCGATCTCAGATATTATTTATTTATTGGTCCCTCAGTGAGGGCAAAATGTAATAAGTGTGGGTGAGTGTGATGCATGTCTTCCAACCCCGCTTCTTTCTAACCCTTTTATTTACCCGCTTTGGTGGTAGATTAGGGCATTTTAAATTAGCATACCTTATGCAATGCATGCGTGCATCCATGCATTTGTTTACATGCACCGGCTCGTACATCATACAAACTGCATTGCAATTTTCAATTCCAAATTGAATACGTGCTATGTGATAGCATTTCATATACCATGCTTAGGATAGCCGAGCCTGCCTAACTGCATTTTTGCCTGTGTTGCATTAGCCACTTAACATGGACTAGGTCATGCATTGTTTTGCTAACTAGTTTATTGTTTTGGCACGGAGTACTAGGTGAGCTTTTATGCTTTAGCATACTGCATGCGTGTGGGTGTTGCCATGACAGTAGGATTACCATGCGGCTAAATGCTTACACGATAAACTGTATGAATGCCTGTGGGTGGAGGTTGGATTGCTTAAGTTGGAAGTACTCATTGAAATCCGCATTTTAGTCTACTTGCGAGTAGCACATCTAAACACGTTTTTCGAGACAAAACGGATATGCAATGTTTGTTCCCAAATTAGGCGATCTAGTCTATACTTGTTTGCTGTGCGCATAACATAGTAATTCTAGGCTAATAACCGGAATAAGAACGCATAAAGTTTTCAAAAATGGATATCACGGTTAGTAGAGGCCGGTCTTCGACCGGCGAAAAGGGGGTGCTCATAGGCGACCTTCCCGATCGTACCCAAGCTCGAGCCAAGTCACTTTGGTGATGACGGACACGTGGCCTTTGGCACCGAGTCGGTTTCCTAAATTCCCCTTTTAAAAATATTTAGGTGGCGACTCATGTCAGCAAAAAGCAGTCCATGTTTGGCACTTCTTTTCAAAAATCAGTTTTTCTCAAAATAATTTGCCAGAGGTGGACTCTTTGGTTCAGATTTAGAACCGCGACACGAACTTTAAAGAGTCCGAGCTGTAGCCGAGGTCCCTCGCGGGCGTTGCTACACGAACACACAGCCCACTGATGTTGAGTAGAACACACAGTCCCGAACTTGAAGCGAACACACAGCCCACTGATGTTGAGTAGAACACACAGTCCCGAACTTGAAGCGAACACACAGCCCACTGATGTTGAGTAGAACACACAGTCCCAATTTGAAGCGAACACACAGCCCACTGATGTTGAGTAGAACACACAGTCCCGAACTTGAAGCGAACACACAGCCCGTTTTCACTTCATTTGCACACAGCTCATTTTCGCTTTATTTGCACACAGCTCATTTTCGCTTTATTTGCACACAGCTCATTTTCACTTCATTTGCTGATCCATGCATTGATTCTAAATGCAGGTTCGTTCTCGAACGATCTTGAGGATATGGCTCGGCGCAAGGGAATGGTATTTTGAGCTTCGGGCTGTCAGGGATTGGTCGATCTTGCGAGGATTTGGGCCATTCTGCGAGGGTTATCTCGTTGCCTCATTAGTAGGACCCTATTTGCGGCTTTTAGAGAGGTGGTGGGACACTACCAATTCCTTCCATTTTTTCTGACGGGGACATGACCATGACCACTGGATTCGTTATGCTCACCGCCTAGACTTACGCGGCAGGCCCATTCCCTATGACGAGGATATGGGTGAGTGGCAGCCTGCCTGGCTGCATTTGTTGGGGACACACCCGCCTGTAGACAGAGGTTCGGGGAGAGTCCGATACTCCTGGTTTGCTTCCTACTTCCGTGACCCACAGATGGAGCCCGAGACTCTGAGGAGGCGGAGCGACGCCGTGGTTTCCTTATGTACCTCCTCGGTACCACCTTGTTCGCCGATAAAGGGAACATGGTAGGGTTGTACTTATTGAGCGCTCTGGTAGACCTATCACAGGTGTGCCAGTATGATTGGGGCGGCCTTTGGCTACCCTTCTTGCTACATGAGCGATCTCTCGCACGAGGGACTTACTCGACTCTTGGAGAGCCTGGGAGGTACATTCTGTCCTCTTGATTTACATTTTGTTCCGCATTACTTATTCACCGCACACACACGGCGCACTTTGCATTCTGTATTCTGCCTTTAGCACTTTGTACTCACACTCTGCATTGCCTTTCTCGGTGTGGTGTATGTGTACTTCCACATTGGCCGGAGATGGAGGTGGTGGGACCTCCTATGACTCCATTTTCTTTGATGTTTGAAGGCGAGCATGTGGCGAGGCCTCGAGACTCTCTCTCTCTGCGACGATACTTTGATCTTTGTTCGGCGGCAGAGGTATTGCTTGAACTCTCGGTTCCTTTTATTTCTATCTTTGATCTCTTTCAGATATCGATTTCCGATTTGTATACTGGTTATCCACAGATCACCTGGCAGCCTTGGGCAGTCTTCGGTGACGAGCTCGAGACTCTGTACCCTGGAGCGTCGAGTTGTTGTCAGTATAGATTCCTGCTCGAGGGACCAGTCGGCAGGGTTTGGTTCCTGGGGGAACGCTTTCAGCGTCAGATATGGGGGGGCGATTCTCAGGACACTCCTGCTGTGCCTCCAGACACCATGCGGACTTCTGATAGATTATCCCCTGAGGAGGTCGAAAGCGAGATATGCAGGCGCTGATGCTTTGTTGCATCATCTCGATGGGAACTACGCCACCTACCGCCGCATATATTTGATGCCCCGCTTGACGGGAGTGCGGGCTCCGGCACGGACCTCTACTGGTGCACCGTCTTCGAGTCGCGCCCATGCTACAGATATCCCTTCTTCTAGCAGGGCTGGCAGATCCAGAGGTGGGGGCAGTTCGATCCCTCCGATCCCTCCGTCTCTTGATCATCCAGGGTGGCCAGACATGCCGACCAAGTTAACGAATGGCGATTTGGGACTCCTTACGAGATTCCGCTAGAGCCTCCTCTGCCTGATCACAGATATGTTAGAGACCCTGACTCGCCCCCGGTATGTTTTTCAGCTTTGATTTATCAGTCAGATATTTGAACATTGATTCCGTTACTGATAGTTTTGCATTTGTATTCGCAGCCTCCTGTTGAATATACGGACGAGCTGCTCGGGATGCTAGCCACATTCGAGGGCATGATCCTTCGGAGGGAGACGCAGATGAGCATCGTGGGTGTAGAGGTACTCTTCATTTTCCCTGTACTAGCATGTTTTTGATGCTGCTCTAGCTTTAGACCTTCTGCTATATTGATAGACTGTGTAGAGCACATCTGACACACACCCTTTTCACATTCTGCATTTACCCCTGCTTTTTATGCTTGAACTGATGTATTGCACTTTGCATCTTCAGATGCCTCCCGTATATGCTTCCTCACGGGCCAGGCCACCGGGGCCCTCTCAGGGAGGGCGAGGTGCTAGACCTACCCGAGGCAGGTGATCGGAGGAGCCGGGCCATCGTGTCTCATCGAGGAGCCGGGCGAAGGAGGGTCCTCATGACGCAGGGCACCCATCGTCGAGGATGACGAGGAGGAGATCGCAGATCATGTGTCAGCGGCATCTCCTGGAGAGGGAGGCCCTGGTCTTGGTTCCGAGAGCGGAGACGAGCCTGAGGGGGATCCGGAGGATGACAGCTCCGATCCAGATGGTGATGATGATGTAGAGATTATCCCAGAAAGGATGAGGGGCCTCTTCTCGCTCCCGAGGGCACTGATGTTATTTCCTGCTTTATTCTACTTTTTAGCTAGTAGTTTGTAGCACTTTGCACATTTGTTAGGCAGTTTTATTTTCTGTAAAACTTGTACCTTTATTTTTGTAAGACATGATGAAATGAAACAGCTTTTGAAAAGATGTTGTATTTGAAATTCTCAGCATCGCATTATTTTGCACAAAATGGAATTGAATGGAAATCGCCTCATGTATTTACGGGTTAGGTAGGGAACCGACAACAAAGCAAAACAAAACGACTCACTAAGAAATAAAAGCAGAATCTTAGCGAGTTTACAACTCGATAAACAAAGTACAATAATGTTAACGACTCAATAGACAAGACTTAACAAACTGTAATCAAAAGGTAACAACTCAAAAGCAAAATGCATAAATCGACAAAACTTACAACTCAATAAGCAAAGACAACAACTCGATAAGCAAAAATATAACACGATGTACTTGGATGGACTATCCGGATAATGGAGTGTATCCAAAATTGATAGGCTCGATGCCTTCTCTTAGGGAGACAATCAGACGGCAGGAGTCCACCTTTGCTATAGGTAATGTTTCCCACCCAAGCTCACTTGTATTTGCTTACATCACTCGACCCTTGGGCTCGACTTTTCTCGCAAAACCCTTTCTCACTTTTCTCTCCACATACACCTCTCTATTCTTTAATCTCTTTTATTTTTCATCCCTCCCCGAGATATAGTTGATGGAGAAGTTGCAAGTTGTGGACTCTTGCCTGCCTATTCAAATTTCGCGGCTACTTCTTTCGAGAACGCCTAGTTAATGCTCGATGAGAGTGGTGGTTCAATGGATGCGCAACTTGTCGCCAGATCGCATTGCATGGCGCCGCCCTCGCTTAATCTTTTCGGCGATGAGTTCTGACAAGTTCGGGATACCGATCCGTCGATCGGCTTGACTCCATCAGATATTTTATCTCCCATTCCATACTCCGCGCTAGTTCGGTCATACAAGCTGGGCCTAAGTTGGCGTCTGAAGCTTTGACTAGCCCTGGGAGGGGGCGTAGGGACACCTGACTAGACTATGCCCCAGATTTATTGCTTTATTAGTACTTTCAAAGTTTTCTAGCGTGAATGCAATGAAGAACAACTTCAATTGTATGCAAGAGCAAAATACCTTTGTTTTGAAATTAATGAAATTGAAGGTTGTGGTACTGAAAATCCTCCGCTTTTGGTCCAAAAATGGTCTTAGTTGTGAAAAGATTAATTTGAACAAAGTCAACTTTTATGAAAACTTTTCAAAACTATTTTCGATATGGATCAGAACTGGACACGCCTGAAATCTGTCACTGAGATACACAACCCCGAATCCTAGCAACTAGAAAGTTGCCCCTAGTCTGAAAAAGGGCCTCAGCCATTCAATAGCAACGTAAAGTTGCCCCTAGTCTGGATGACATCGGAACACTCCATTGCAACGGAAAGTTGCCCCTAGTTTGCATAGCACTGTACCGGAGATCACAATAGATGCTGATGAATGAAGATGACTGAGGTGATCAAAATGGACTAAGTTGATCAGGGAAAAGATTATGACTGAACTTCAAGATGAAGCTGCCTACGTATCCCAAAGATGGGAATCAAGTCTTACGTAGTTCGAGTTCGGTTCCCGAGTGTTTTTGCTCTCCTTTTGCGCTCTAACTTTTGCCAAGGCCGCCCTTTGCGGGTTTTCAACCTTGCGAGCTCAGGTTTTATAATTTTCAAATTTTCAATGCTCTAAGTTTTGCCTAGGTCGCCCTTTCGGGTTTTCGGCCTAGCGAGCCTCTCAAGGGTAGTATTTCTTCAACTTGTCCATATTGATCGGTTGGGAAAACTCCAAGCCATCTAGATCCATCAGAACCACAGCTCCACCTGACCAGATTGACTTGATGATGTAGGGACCAGTCCAATTGGGTCTGAACTTGCCCCTTGGGTCGTGGATGGGAGCTCGGTTGTCTTTGAGTACCAAATCTCCTTCTTTCAAGTTCCTGGACTTAACCTTCTTGTTGAAAGCCCGGGCGATTCTGCGTTGATAACCCTGAACGTGGTACAGTGCTTTCAATCTCCTTTCATCAAAGAGCATGAGTTCTTCAAACCTGCTTTGCTACCAATTCGCTTCGGCTATCTGGCACTCGGCCAATACTCGCAATGATGGGACCTCGATCTCAATTGGTAGAACGGCCTCCATCCCATAGACTAATGAGTACGGAGTCGCCCCAGTAGAAGTTCTGATCGAAGTCCTGTAGCCCCATAGAGCAAACGGCAACTTATCCAGCCATCCTGTAGGTTTCCACCATCTTCCGTAATATCGCTTGATATTCTTGTTGGCGGCCTCAACGCTCCGCTGGTTTGCGGCGGTAAGTAGACGACTTATGAAAAGCCACGTTGTATTTCTCCAACAAGTCAATCACCTCCTTCTTGAAGTGGGAACCATTGTGCGAAACTATTTCATTCGACTCGTGGCGGCATGATGTTGTTTCTGATGAATTTTGCCTCGTGTGAAGCTTTCAACACTGCATAAGATTGGGCCTCATCCCACTTTGTGAAGTAATCTATCGCTACGAGGATGAACTCATGCCCATTTGACCCTTTTCGGCGTGTGCTCCGATCACATCAATTCCCAGACGAGAAAAAAGGCCATGGCGAAGTCATGTTGTACAGGCTTTGACGGAATGTTCATGCGATTTGCATGAATCGACATTGTGGCATCGCCGATTTAAACCGATACAATCCTCCTCCATGGTGGACCAATAATAACCTTGTCTAAGGATCTTTCTAGCCAACATCACCCCATTCATATGTGCACCGCATTCACCCCCGTGGATGGCTTCCATCAGACGTTTGGACTCTTCAGCACCAACACACAATTTATGCATTCCCAGATGACCTCTTCTATACAGTTTACCCCCGCTGATGATGAACTGGACTGACATTCTTCTGATTGCCCTCTTGTCTTTGGCATTTACCCCTGGTGGGTATGTTTCTGTTTCCAAAAAGTTCCAGATGTCGTAATACCAGGGGTGTTCGTCCTGAACTTCATCTATGGCTGCAATCGACTCATAGGCAGGTGCGAATTTCTGGTCGATAATGACTAGACGCATTCGGACTCCACGTGGGATGTCTATCATGGATGATAGAGTTGCTAAAGCGTCTGCGAACTTGTTGTTCTCTCTTAGTAGATGAGTAAAACTTAACTTTTCAAACCGAGGAATCAGCAAATCCAAGGTTTGGTGATACATCATCATATTTTCTTCTTTTACTTTCCAGTCTCCTTTAGCTTGAGACACAACAAGATTTGAATCTCCGATAACGTCCAACCGTCTTGCCCCTAATTCGTGGTCGCTTCCATACCAAAGAATGCGCGTGATTCGCGTTATTTGAGACTTTGAAACGGAGTTTGAAGGCTAGAGGGATACGGGAATTGTCGGGTGCTATCAGCAACACTCCTATCCCATACCCATGTTGATTTGACGCTCCGTCAAAGTACATTGTCCAACTTTCTCGCCGATATGCGTAATTGCTTCATCTCGAATAGGTACTCAATCGCTTCATCCCTCAACCGGATGGTCGGCAAGGAACTCGCTATCGCTTCGCCTTTATCGACTTAAGCGTCACATATGTAAGATCAAATTCGAGAGCAACAAAGAACTAACGAGCTAGCCTACCCGAAGCGCCGGTTTCTCGAAAAGATATTGGATGGGATCAAGTCGCAAACCAAAGATTACAGAGTGAGCTAACAAGTAGTGCCGCAACTTCGGTAGCCCATACCGAGCTAGACAAGCCTTTTCCAGCGGCGTATACCGGGTCTCATACTCTAGCATTTTCTTGCTCAAATAGTAGATGGCTTTCTCCACCCTATCTTCTGATTCTTGTGCAAGCATGCAGCCCATTGTGGTCTCAGTCACTGACAGGTACAAAATCAACGGTTTCCCTGATTCTGGCGGTGATAAAACGGGTGGGTTCTCAGAGATATTCTTTAACTGCTCAAATGCGCTTGGCATCGCCGTCCCATTGAATTTCTTGCCTTTCTTCGTAAGACCAAAAGTGGTTCACAAGTCAAGGTTAGTTTTGAAATAAACCGCCTTATGAATTGCACTTTACCCGTAAAGCCTCGCACCTCTTTTTCGCCTTTTGGTGGTGGCATTTCTAAGATGGCCTTGATTTTGGAAGGGTCGATTCGATGCCCCTTTTGTGTAATCAAACCCCAAAGATTTTTCCCCCAGAACACCAAACGCACATTTCGAGGGTTTAACCGCAACTCAATTCCCCGATCCTTTGGAAAACTTGCTAAGGCGGTGTAGTGGCCCTCTTTCTCCTCGACTTGACAATCATGTCGCCCACGCACACCTCTACCTCTTTGTGGATCATATCATGTAGTATTGTGGTCGCGTAACGTTGATAAGTAGACCGAGCATTCTTCAACCCAAACGACATGACCCGATAGCAAGATGTTCTACGGGTGGTGAATGCGCTTTCTCCGTCTCCGTGCCATCACGACCGTTATAGCCCGAGAAGCCATCCATGATCGAGAGCGGTATGCCCCGTCAGAAAGTCCACTAGCTCATCAATGTGTGGCAGGGAAAGTCGCCCTTCTGACCGCTCATGAATCCTCAAGTCTACGCACACCCGGATCTTGCTATCTTTCTTCTAAGACCGCACTATGTTGGCCAACCAAGTGGGATATTCTCGATACTAGCAGAAGCCCGGCCAATTTGCTTGGTGACCTCTTCTTTGATCTTGAGAGCCCAATCCGGCGGATCCTTCCGAGCTTCGCTAATAGGTCGGCCTCGGGTCAAGGGGATCCGATGTCGTATAATCTCGTGATCGATTCGGGCATGTCTTCAGAGGACCACGCGAAAACATCTTTGAAATCTTTTAATAAAGCGACTAAGCTGCCTCCGAAGACAACGTGGACCCGATCTCGACCACCGGGTCCTCCTCGCACTAATATTCACGTAAATGATTTCATCCGCTAAGGGTTTAACAAACCTCTCTTGCTCTTGCTCAATTAGACGTTAAAACCGAGGAACTTCGCCTCGCTGCTTTTGATCAAAATTTTGAAAGTCCTAATTAATGCAATAAATTAGGGCATGTAAAAGTACTCTAAAACCACATTCACCTCATTCTCATTAAGTTCATCCAAATCGCCCCGATTCATCGGTTACAACAGACTAAATGAAAAGGAAAAGACGACCGACAAGACTCGCATCCGTTAACATCCTCAGAGTACCAGACCAGACTACCGAGCCGAACGATTCCGACTCGAAGACTCTGGAATCAGATTCCGCTCACTACCACCGAATCGCTGGATAAGAATCCTCCTCAGATCGCCAAATAAGAGAGGGCGCGATGGATGCATCCAAGATAGCTGCTGGTTGGCCCGCAGCCGTTCCATCTCCAATCACGGAAACCGCGACGTTATTCCCCAAGCAATCCTGGTCGATCGGAGGATCAGAGAGGAGACATGCCAGCGCTACCCCTATTTCCAATTCAGTGCCCTCAGGATCCTCTGCCGTATTCTGCTCAATCTCAGTTATTGGGTCTGCAGCAACGCTATCCCCAGATAGTTGCAGTGTCAAGAAGATTTCGAACCTGCACGCGCTTCCTCCGCTGCTCAACCATGTTTCTGGGAAGCCGCAAATGGAAAATCTTCCCCCTCCCGGACGAAGCGTCCGTTCAGGGTACCCCAGATGGGCCTATGCATTAGATCAAAAGGCTTCCCACTGCTGGTTCGCCCCGCCGGGCCATTTCCTTCCTTTCTCGCCCGCCTTTTCTTGGTAGGCGATAACCTAATCCAAAGGTATGTGGATTATGTGGCACTTCGCCAACGCCGCGACACCTTTCCGCCGCTTCTTCCCAATCCCATCCTGTGATATGTCAGAGCTTGTTCATGAGGTAGACGGCTTGAGCGCCGACATACAAACCCTCATTCACGCCATTATGTTTTGTACCACCCTGCCTCACCAAAGTAAATCCCGATATAAACATATCCTCCATGCCGTGTTCAATCTCCAGATCGGAGATATCTCGGAGGGGGATGGATTGATGAGTTCCCAAAACAATGGCTACTCCCTTTCCAAAGGGGTATTTCACCATTTGATGTAGAGTAGATGAGACGGCTTTACCTCGATGCAAACTGTGGTCGCCTAAAAGCATGTTGAAAGATGCAGGACCTCCAAGACATGAAAATCTATTTCGTGTTGTCCAGCCCAATCTTGGTTTGATTTTCACCGCCCCAAGACATCCTCGCTTGTATTATCATACGCCTGACATTTGAGTAGTCGGTGAAGTCCGCAGTTTTAACCCAATCGCATAGGCCGCTCGCCGACAAACATTGATAGCGGACCCGGTCAACAAGAACCACCGAATCCATTTGTCCTCGTGATTCTACAGAGAGAGAGGTCTCATGGTCCACGCCTCAGCGGCAATTCCTTGTCCGTGAAGGTCAATGCCGGAACCTCTCTCGAAGACCAAACCAACTAGTTGTTCTCAAGAGTTTCAATGGGATGCTTTAGCTCCATGGCAGATAAGACACACGGGTGCACTCGGCCATAAGCAATTCCCCAAATGGAGATGTCTCTGCTTGTATTTTCTTTAGTCGCTTCAAGATGCCTCTTCTTCCGCTTCTTCTTTTTGTTTCTCCGCCTCCTTATCTTTCCCTCGATGCCTCGGGTTGATCATGGTGTGGAGGCTTGAAATACCGCCCACCCTAGTCATGTGGTCTACCTCCTCGAGGTACTGTGCATCGTCCTGGCCACACCGCCAGCTTTCGTCAGGTGGGCAAGATACAAGTCGCCATCTTCCCACCACATTCCATTAGCGCCTAGCGTGCATCCGTCTGTTCTCGCTTGTTTGTGCTTTCAGCAGCTTTCATTCCTCATGCTCACAAAGATGTTCACTGCGTTCGCAAAGACTCTCAACTCCCTCATGGTTCTTTGCTTTTGGCCTCTCAGAGGCCCATCTCTTTCTTGTTCCTCCAAAGAACAATCAGGCGGTTCTCAAAATGTTTCGTTCTTGAGCGAAATTCTTCAGACGGCGCTTCCTGAATGTATTCGATCCTCGGCCCTTCCGCCACAAATGGTACAATATCAGCCGATCATCCAACCACCCGACGACTTCGGCCGACTCTCATCTTCGAACCGGTTAATCGATGCATCCCCGATTCCTCGTCAGAATTGAAGGTTGGCGAAGTCCTCTTCCACCACAACAAACCATCCCCGCCGATTCAAGCTTGTCCCCCGAGCATACACAACTCACCTCTTCCCAAGAACCCCATACTCAAATTTTAGACCTGCTCATCGACAAGATATATCCACTGGATCGTAAGCCTCGCCAAATTCTCAGATAGCTCCACCCCTGACTCAACAGCTCGCCTCCTCGTGCTTGCCCTGCTCCATTCTCGGTGGTCACCACCTTTGGCTCAAAGTTGGGGAGGTGTCCAACACGCACAAGTCAAGGTTGCCGGGAAGGACCACCTCCGCTTGGGTAAGGGAGGAGTTATGTAGATACCGATCGTAAGATGCGCCTCAGGCATGATAAGGTTGACTCTTTTGGTGGATCTTGGTTGTGTTTGGGGAGTGGGTTGTTTGTGACGTTGGGTCCTTGAGGAGGTAGAATGATGTTCTTGTCAATGAGGTCCTCGAATCTCATGACGCACTGTAACATTGGTCGGTGTCATGACCATGTCCTGTGGTATTGGCAATATTTGGTCAAGTTATGGGAAGGGGAGTGGATTCTGCAGAGGCCTCTGCCCAAGGGTTTCAGTGCCCCTTTCTCGACTAGAACCCCGAGGACTTTAGACAAAGGCATATAGAGTGGGGAGAAGGTTCGCTGACCCTCGGGTTGGTATCTGGGCTTGATTATCGCCTCCTAGAGGCATCAAAAAGGTGTGGCCATGACCTTGGTTGGGAAGGATTGGTGGTGACCATTCCGACCTCTGTTCTTGTATTGGCAGAGCCACTGGCCTCGCATTGGTATTCCGATTAAATGTTCTTCTGGTCGATCCCGATCTTGGTCAAACAGACTCGTTTCATTGCATCCTCTATCCGTGATCCCCATATCATGCAGATTCAAGGTGGGGAAAGGGATCAAAATCATCTTCTTCATTAATGCCTACCGAGATTGCGCACAATCATCCGGAATTTGATCTCTATCGCTTGGCCTCAAGGTCATCATCGATGCCTTGGCTCTCCACCGTGACGAAATCGTAAAAGACTCTTTAGGCTCCTCGCTTCGTCCTCGAGATCACGAGTCGTGACCTCGACGGCGGTTGTATGAATATTGTGCAAGGAAGGCCTCACCATCTCATCCCAGCTTTGTTTTCACATCATCATCGAAGTTTTGAGTACCAAGTGGATGCCACACCGACTGTGGTTCGACCGAACAAAGAAAGCTTTTTGCAATGGTTAGGCCCATTGGTCTTAAGACGCCCGAGAATGTACCGAGGTGGACTATAGATCCTCGCACTCCATCAAAGCGATCGATCTGGGGCATTTTAAACTGTCGGGCAGAGTCACGCCACATCAAGATAGCCGCCTTCAATATTTGGGATGGCCTTCGCCTTGAGACTTCTTAAAGAGCTTCTCCAACTTGCTCAATTTCAGAGTCGTTCGTCTACCTCGAACTCAAATGGAGAGTCCGTGCTTAGGGTAATGTTTTTGGACATTGTGGTAGAAGGGCGAGCCACCGCTGGATGACCAGGTCCTCTTGAACGCTTGGGGGTTTGGCGTATCGTTCTGCTGATTCGAGGGTATTCGCGCCCGACATTTTGAGGGTTTGAGGGCATTCGCCAGCAGTAGTTGTTCGTAATGGGGCCCCGTGGAGGAGGAGCTCGATTTGAAGCGGACGCCGCTCATTGCTGTAACTGTGATCAACTCGCATCATGGGCCATGACGCTCGTTGTGCTGAAAATTCCGCCGCGGATAGCATCATCTTGCATTTGCTTCATGCTTTACCATCCGGGCGATCATCGCTTATTGTTGGGTTCGTTGTTCCATCTCAAAATCGCAAGGGTGTCTCTATAGCGTAAAGGGGAATCTCAACCCGACTATCTGCTCTCTAAAGTAGACCATTGCACTAATAATCTCGCTCGATGGATCAAGCTTTCTGCCTCTTCTAAAACCGGGTAGCGAATGGAACATCGATGTCCGGCCAACTAGATCCCTGGATCGTTGAGTCGGCGACCTCGTGTCCGCATTGCTTGGGGGTATCGACGTTCAAGCAATTGTGCTACAAACCGCCCTAGCAAAAGGATAAATAAAAGCAAAAAGAAATAAATAACTGTAAATAAAGCATAACAAATTAAATTGAATACACCACACACACGGTATGAAAACGGCAAGATAACGGCTTAAATTGAATACACCACACATGGGTATAAAACGGCAAGATAACGGCTTAAATTGAATACACCACACACATGGTATACAAACGGGCAAAGATAACGGCTTGAATTGAATACACCACACACAGTCGGGTATACAACAACACACAATTGGTAAGTCGCTATACATCGCCTCAAATATCGTCAATATTCTCAGACACTGTTTCCGATAAATCAACTGATATCCGCGGACAACTGATTCCCAAATACTGGATAATGCCCGCAGGCCTGATTCCCAAATTCAAAAACTGATGCCGGCAGGCCTGATGCCCAAACTCATACTGATACATGCATTCCCTGTAGAGGCACACTCTAACAAGCACATAGCGTATAAGTGAGAGCCAAAACACCCCTATGTTGGGGTAGGGTTTCCCGCCCTATTTTGTCGAACTAGGGTTTCACTACACGCAGCGCTTCAAACAACCTATAAACCGGTAAGCAACCTGCCCTAGTTTGGAATGGTCCCTATGGATCCGAATATGCACTAGGTCGAAGGGTCAAAGGGTGCCCCAAGAAACCGGGTTTGTGTTCCCATATCGGCAGAGTCTGTGAATCGCAAGCCTTATGGACATGCCTTGACAAGACAAGCCAAAGAAACCGCCAGAATAGCAGATGGCAAACACGGTGTCCTAGGCGCACTAATGCAAATGCAATGCAAAGAAACACACAAATGTAGTCAAAACCAGATATCACGAAGTTCGAGTCAAGTTCTCTAATTCCCAATGAGTCGCCAAATCAGAATAACGCCATGGGACCTCGCTACTGACTCGATTTTGTTATGTTCTCAATCTTGAACCAAAGAGTCCAAATCCGCAAATCGCTTTGAAGGAAAAACAGATTTTTGAAAGAAGTGCCAAACATGGATCGCTTTGCAGATAATGAGTCGCCACCTAAATATTTTAAAATGGGAAATTTAGGAAACCCCGACTAAGGCCAAAGGCCACGGTCCGCCATCACCAAAGTTGGCTCGAACTTGGGTACGATTAGGGAAGGTCACATCGTGAGCATTCTCTCGCCGGCCAAAGACCGCCTCTACTAACCATGATATCTCGATTTTGAAAACATTGTATGCTCTTATTCCGATTATTAGCCTAGGATTACTATGTGATGCTCGCAAAGAAACAAGTATAGATCGGGCCGTTCAATTGGAACAAAGCATTTCATGTTTGTTTGTGAAAGATGGTTTGCTACCCGCAGGTAGGCTTAAAATACAGATTTTGCCACAGTCTAGTGGGCTTAACAAACAATCGATGAATTGCTCCAATTCAGATAACTCAACCTCCACCCACAGGCATTCAAGGCAGTTATATCACATAAGCATATAGCCTCATGGCAAGCATGCTATCATGGCAACACTCACACGCATGCAAGGATGCTAAAGCGTAAAACTTACCGAGTACTCCCAGCCAAAACAGAAAACTGATTAGAAATCATGCATGATCCTAAGTACACTGTAATGCCTAATGTAACACATGCAAAATGCAACTATAGCAGGCTCGGCTATTCTAAACATGGCATATGATGATGCTACAGCTAACATGTATTCAACTTAGAATTGAAATACAATGCAGTTTGTGTGATGTGCCGAGCCCGAATGCATGTAAAACAGATGAATGAATGCAAACATGCTATCATACTGTATGCCAATTGAAATATGCCCTATATCTAACCATCGTAAGCGGGTAAATAAAAGGGAGAAAGAAATGGGGGTTGGAAGACATACATCACACTCACACACCCTTATTACATTTATGCTCGCCACAGAGGGTCCGAATAAATAATAATACACCAATAAAAGAATATACAAAAATAATATTTAATTCTAATTAATTAACAAATTAATTACAAAAGAATTGAACGGCGTGCAAGCCGTGGACCCGCCTCGCTTCGTGAATAGTATATCTTTGGGTCGCTTAAGCAGAATCCACCGATGCCCCCCGATTAGTTTTCGCTTGCGCTTTCTCGAATTGCGTGCTTCTAAAGTCGATAATTCTTCAATTTTGCCGAGGCGCGGTAGCAAAAGGGATATAGCATAAATATATAAAACCCGATATCCGCGCGCCACCAACCACGATATCGATGCATGATGGCGGAGCAGACGGTACAACTCAATATTGGGATGAATACATGACATGCTATAAATGGGATTCGCGCGTGCCCACGAGCACGCAAAACCGAGGCGATGATGAAAGATGAAAATCGGATAACCGGCGCTCAGTGCGTGCCCACAAAAGTGCGCAAAACCGAGGCGATGCCGAAGATGAAAAACGGATAAACCGGCCTCGGCGCGTGCCCACAGCGCAAACCGAGGTGATGCCGAAGATGAAAACCGGATAAACCGGTGCCTCGGCGCGTGCCTACAGCGCCGCAAACCGAGGCGGCGATGAAAGATGAAAGTCGGATAAACCGGCGTTTCGGGCGCGGTCCACAGCGCCAAAACCGAGGCGATGATAAATGGAATGAAATGGCATACGGAATGCCGGATGGACTTACACCAACATGGGAGAGCCTCGGCTCACTCACATAGGAGGCCGTAATGATAAGAATGAGGTGCCTTGAAGCGTGCCCATTGGCACGCAAACCGAGGCAATGCAAAATGATACGAATGGCACGGAAATGATATGCAAGCATGGTAATGGAATTTCAGCACCTAAATAAAGGGGAAAACAGCCCCAAAACAAATCGAATGACACCAAGCATGCATTCATCCCGAAGTGTGAAATTAAGCCCGAATGGCCTATAGCCATGCTATGCATGCAAGATATGATCATGGCAGCAAGAACAGTAGCAAGGCAGTCCCAAATATGGCATTTTTTCAGTACAAAACATGGCCAAATTAATAGCACAGATATGGCAACATTAGCATGCAAAAATACGGTAAAAGGGGGGAATTACAAAGCAAGTGATATCTACAATGCTCAAACCCAAAAACTCAGTTCTAAAAATTTAAATAAGGGCCAAAAATATGCACATATTCAGTTTATGGAAACCCCAAAATCAGAATAAAAACATGCTAGAAATTCCATGCAAAATAGGCTCAAAATGGGCTATATTATGAGACTTGCCAAACCATGCACCAAACAGCAAACTTTTCTTCATGAAACATGTAAAGGGGGTCAAAATAAGACCCATTTCAGTTCTGACCAGAGGCCAAAACCAAAAGCACAAGAGGCTACAAAACATGCAAGAATACGGTAAATTTGATGGATTTCAAAGGAAGTACCAAAAATATACACCAAATGGCTTAAGGCCCTCAACATAACATGAAAAGGAGACAAAAACAAGACTATTTCTAAGCCTGATGAAGGCTGAAATCCGGAGCCAAGTAAGCCTAACAAAGCATGTAAGAATTAGGGCCTAAAGTGAATTTCCAAGAGAGGTGGTATATAGAATGGCCAAATGAAGTTGAGCCCTTCTACAATGTTGTAGAGGGGCTCAAAATAAGCACAAAACCAGTATGGGTCGGAGCCCCAAAAACAAATGCAAATAGGCTAAAACTAGCATGCAAATTGGTGACATACAAGATGGATATTGAAGGAAGTGTATCATGGAGACACCAAATGAAGTTGAGCCCTTCTACAAAGTTGTAGAGGGGCTCAAAACAAGCACAAAAGCAGTAGGAGTCGGAGCCCCAATTCTCAACCAAATAGAGTATAGAAATGAATCAAGAAAAGGCCCTAAAAGTTGGTTTTGAGGACTTACCCTTGAAGACTTGTCTTTCTTTGATTCTTGGCTCTGATTTGTAGCTTCTCAACCTCTGAAATTCACTTCCTAGCTGCTGGAATGGTAGTAAGGAAGGTGAGGCTAGGTGTTGATGAAGGAATGGCCTTGACACTTGAAGCTTTTTTGGAGTTTAAAGCTTTGGAAATGGAGGATTTTGGAGGGGTGATCTTGAGACCAATTTTTCTAACCTTGAAGAGGGAGGGGAGGGCCTTCAAATAGGCAAGAAATGGGGTAAAAGGAGGAAAGCACCCAATCTTTCCCTCCCGAATATCCTCGATGCCCCGGATATGTTGAAGATATCCCGGACACCGACAGCCGAAAGCAAGAATCTGCCTGGCCAGTAGTTTGCTCAAGGTGGCCGCCACCACCCACCATGGCCGGCCACCACCACCTCCCATGGCCGGCCGGCCACCACCTCAAAAACCAACTTCAAAATTTCGGCCGACCACCATACAAGAGTGTCCTCCCAAGTGTGTAGGATAAGGCCCTGTGGTTGAATCGCAACACCGAACCGTAAGTCACAACATAGAACTTGAAGGAGAGGCCCAAAAATGAAATGCACCATTTCGCCGACCACCATGCCAAAGGGTCCTCCCATGTGTAGAGCAAGGATCCAAGGTTGGAATTTGGCAACATTGAACCAAGAGCCACAACATAGAGCTTGAAGGAGAGGCCCAAAATGAACTCCATAATTTCGCCGACCAAGATACCAAAGGGTCCTCCTGCATGTCCCGATCACAGATATGTAACTTTGGTTGGAAGAAAATACCCCAAGGTGTTCAACATTGGCCCTATGAGCAAACGGGCTCCGGAGGAGCGAACCGGTTATCTCGATAATTGCTGGCCTCCCACCCCCAAAGGATCTTCCCGATGTTGAAACAGAGGTACCGCCAAGTTTGAACAAAAACTAATGAGAAATGAACGCTCGGCCAAACCGAGCAAAATGGGATCCCGAAATGGGTCATGGTGCCGAAGTGGTGTTCGGCAAATAAGTGGGTATCTACAACCCCGGTCCTCTGGAATGACAAAACAGAGGTACCGCCAAAAACCGGAGAAGATGGATGCGAAATGAATGTTGGGACCAAAACCGCTTTGGGGGGTCCCGAAACCGCTATGAGCACCGGTGGCATACGGCCACGGCGGGCATCGGGGCCCTGTGGTTCTCGAAATATTAAACAGAGGTCTCCGCCAAAAACCGGAGAAGGTCGATGCGAATGAATGCTCGACCAAAACCGCCGGTTTGGGGTCCCGAAATGGGTCGCCGCACCCAAGTGGTGTTCGGCATGGCGGGCATCGGGGCCCCAGGTTCCTCTAACACTAAAACAGAGGTTCCGCCAAAACCGTAGAACTCGGAGATGGTTAGCGTCCCGAGCCGAGGCACGCGCCCGATGGTTCAAAACCGAACCGGCCCGAATGGGCAAAATGGCCTACGGCCACGAAACATAGCTCACGGCCACCGGAGATAGTCTACAGACCACCCTTCCTGAAAGAAAAACAGAGAAACCGAGCCCGGTTCGCAAACCGAGACAAGGTAGAGAAAGGGTTCGGAGTCCGGAGGCGTATGCCGCGACTCTGAAACTCTTGAACAAGCACATGATGCAACATCACCGAGCACTCAACCGGTGACGTCTGAGTCTTAAGGTCGGTGAAAAATGGGGTGTCTGCAGTGGCGACTCTGTATCTGGCAAAGCGGTCCATGTTTGGCACTTCTTTTCAAAAAATCTGTTTTTTCTTCAAAACGATTTGCCAGAGTTGGACTCTTTGGTTCAGATTACGAACCGCGACAAACACTTGAGTCCTTCGAACTGTAGTGACCCAATATCGAACTAGAACGCGGAGGGAGGACTAGCACTCTTCGCCCGGACGCCGCTCGGGACGCCTACGCTTTTAAGCGACTGGGATTTTAGAGAGCTTGACTCAAACTCGTGATATCCTGCTTTGACTACGCTTATGTGTCTCTTTGCATTGCATTTGCATTGGTGCGCCTAGGACACCGTGTTGGCCATCTCGCTATTCTCGAGCGGTTTGCCGAGGCTTGTCTTGTCAAGGCATGTCCATAAGGTCGACTTATGGCTCGCCAAGATGGGAACACAAACCCCGCTTTACCGGCACCCTTTTGACCATTCGACCTAGTGCATATCGAAATCCATAGTGACCATTCCAAACTAGGACAGGTTGCTTACCCGATATAGGTTGTTTGAAACCGCTGCGTGCGTAGTGAAACCCTAGCTCCTGACAAAATAGGACAGGGAAACCCTACCCCAACATAGGGGTGTATTGTTTCTCTTTTACATGCTACGTGCTTTTAGAGTGTATCTCTACAGGAAATGCGCATATCAGTTTGCAAATTTTGGTATCCGACCTGAGGGCACCAGTAACAGTATTTTTGGGAATCAGTTATCTGTGGGTACCAGATTCAGACTTGGGGGCAATACTCGTAAACAAGAATCAAGATTTCAGAACAAGTATCGAGTGTTATCCAACCGTGTGTTGTTTATTTTATGCCGTTATGCTGTCCGATTTGCTGTTTATTTATATGCTTTATTTATCTTTTTATTAGGTAGTTGAGCACAATTGCTTCTGACCCGATAAATATCCCCCAAGCACCCTGGATTAGAGGTCATCGACTCCTTCGATCTGAGGATCTGATAGACGAACAACCAAAGGTACTACTCACTACCCCTAAGCATTAGACCTGAGGTCAACAGAGGATATCAAGACAAAGAATAGCCAGAGGGCTTTATCTACCCCACCTGTGTTCAGTAGGGATCAAGATTTTGTGTCACCAACAGAAAGAGAATATATACCAAAGAACTCAACCAGAAAGGTGATAGCATGGCTAGTTTGGAGGAGATGGTGCGCCACCTTCAAGAAAGCATGAAAGCAATGCAAGAGGATGTCAGTCTGTCAGCACTCGCCAGCAACAGCCCACAGGAGGGAACAGCAGAGACAATTGCTGCTAGAGCAAAGAAACTGGAGCATCTGCTTCGGATCAAGCTCCTCCCCCACCAGGAGTTCCAAACCTTGGGGAGACAGCCAATGTTCAGAATGATACAGAACTGCCCACAGGACCACCCCCACCTCTAACCCTACCTCAAATCCAACCTCAGCTATCAAAAACACCTACCAACTTACCGGATTCTCCCTTTGAGTTCGAGACTGATCCTACCGCACTAAAATTGAGCAAGCTTGAAAAGTTGTTCAAGAGATCCCAAGGGGTCAAGACTATCCCCGACATTGAAGATGGTTACACCGACGCAGCTGTGACGCTGCCCAACAGATTCAAAATGCCTCATATTGATCGATTTGACGGGTCCGAGGACCCCATGGTACACTTGAGACTGTTTTCAGATGTTCTAAGGCCGATGGGCCTCAGTAGGCTTCAGAAGTTGTCTTTGTTTGGCCGGACCCTGTCGGGTGTGGCGGCCATATGGTATGCCAAGCTAGAAGATGACGTTAAGAGGAATTGGGACGAAATGGCTGAGGCCTTCATCGCACAGTATTCGTATAATACACAGATTGAGATTACGACCCGTGATCTCGAGACGACTAGGCAAGAGCCTAAGGAGAGTTTTTCAGAGTTTGTAACCAGGTGGAGGGCCAAGGCTTCAATGATGACCTTGAGGCCTACGGACAAAGACCAGATTCGGATGATTGTACGTAATCTTCAACCGAAATTGATGCAAAAGATGATAGTACTCCCCTTTCCTACTTTTTCTGACCTACATGAAATGGGGGTGCAGATTGAAGATGCCTTGAAGCAAGGCTTGATTGATAATGACCGGGAGCAATCCCGACGAACTTTCAATCGTGGTAGCAATGCAGGCCCGAGTGGCACTACTACCACGAGAGCCACCGAAGTAAGCATGGTCACCGCCAACCCCCCTCCAAGAAATACGGCAACAGACCATTCTCCACGTCCGAAGCAACCCGCAAACAACCAAATACCCACCCAAACACCGTAACCTTCGCCCATTATATATGCCCCTATCCAAAGCTCGGGTTTTGATCAAAAGGGCACTGAAGCCCCCGAGCCGACCCTACCAAAAACTCCTCCTACCCATAACCCGCCAAGTATTGTGCATTTCACCAACAAAGACGGTCATGACACCGACCAGAGTTTCGGTTAAGGCCATGAGATTCAAGATCTCATCGATAACGGGGTGATCTTGCCTCCCGAGAAACCCAATGTTACTACAAATCCCCTCCCCACACATAACCAAGCTCCCCCACCCAAAAGACTCAATTTCATCCATACCGGGGCCGTGTCCTACGACCCTAGTGTCTACATCACACCTACCCACCTGCCTAAACCAGAGGTGTTCCTCCCCGATTGCACCGACTTGTGCATGATGGACATCTCCATGACCCAACCTAAGCCAGCAGTGGTGACCGCCGAGAACAGGGAAAGGGAGATTCCAAAGGAGAAACAGGTTGTTGAGTCAGAGTCTGCGGAATCTGGGAGTTATGTGGGTAAGGCATATAGTCCGAGTGACTACATTTCATCAATAGGCCAAGATGGGCCCGGGATAGAATTGCCAACAGAGGAAGAGTTGTGTGTGATTCAAGGAGATAGTCTGGGACAGGGAACAGATGATGTAACAGCTGTGGGAGAGGACCTTGCCGCTCTCCAATTTTACAGTGACCAATACCCAGAGGATGCGGCAGTCGCCTGGTTCGGTTATGAGGACTCAGCAGAAGTTACCGGGTGGTTGGACGATCAGCCCGACGTGGTAGGAGAATTTCAGGCAGAGCAGAGCTCAGCAGGAATGAGAATATCAGCGACGGCCGGAAGGGTCGAAGAGCAGAACACATCGCCGGGGGGCGCCGGTGTCGAGAATTTCGCCCGAGATTGGAATATTTTGAGTGCCGAGATCATTGAACAGTCAGCTATGTCAGAACAAGCAAGTTTTGAGGATTCCGAGAGAATCAGGAAGGCGAAGGCCCATGTGGAAGTTGAAACTGCTGTGTGCACAGGAACCGAGAATGCTGCGGGCATGTGGATGGAAGGTGCTGCGAGCGCAAGAACAGTCATACCAGAGCCGGACAGGTGTCTATCGGCCGCTGATGGAATGTGGTGGGAAGATGAGGACCTATGTCTTGCCCACATGGACGAAGATTGGGGGAATAACCAACTCGATAACACCTGGTACCTTGGAGAGGTTGACTACATGACACGGAGTGGGCGGTATTTAAAACCACCAAACTTAGACCAACCAGAGGCCTCGGGGAAGGACAGAGAAGCTGAGAAGCAAAAGGAGAAGTAGCTTGAAGAGGAAGCTGTACTCAAACAGTTGAAAAAGATACAAGCAGACATCTCCATTTGGGGGCTGCTCATGGCCTCACGAGTACATAGGCAGGCTGTTTTGACGGCCATGGATAAGGCCAAACTCTCCATAGAGACTACACCAGCAGCCGGTTGGACCGGGTCTTCCGGAGGAGGTTCCTCGGCATTGACCTTTTCGGATAAAGAACTTCCGCCTGAGGGCGTAAATCACAATAAACCCCTCTACATCTCTGTGGAATGTAGAGATAAGTGGATACCGGTGGTACTTGTCGATATCGGGTCTGCCATCAACGTCTACCCAACAAGGATGGCGTATGCAATTGGCTTGAAAACTGCAGATTTCATACCAACAGCCCAAGTCATCCGGGCATATGACAACACAAGTAGAGAAGTAATGGGAACAGTTAAAGTTCAGACAAAGGTTGGGCCAGGGCAGCACGAGATAGATTTCCATGTCCTAGAAGTTCCCGCAACTTTTAATTTGCTTTTAGGGCGGCCGTGGCTGCATCAGGTGAAGGTAGTATCATCTACTTTGCATCAAATGGTGAAATACCACTATGGGAAGGGAGTAGCCGTTGTCTTTGGGAATTCATCAATCCACCCACCACCGAAAATATCCACGCCTGTTCTAGAAATCGAGCACGGCATAGAAGATGTGTTCATATCAGGTTTTACCTTGGCCGAGGCTCAGGTTGTACAAAACATCATGGCCGCTAATGAAGGAATATACGTCAGTGCTCAAGCAGTGTATCTCATGAACAAGCTCCAATACATCCCCGGGATGGGATTAGGAAGAGCTACCGTAAGGGCATTGCAAATAAGGTCGGTGTCGATAACCCTCATACCTTCGGCTTGGGTTATCTGCCCACGAAGGAAGATTGGGTAAGAAAAAGAAAGGAGATGGCGGGAAGAGCCAAAGCAAAACAGATGGGGAAACCTTTTGAATTGATGCATCGGCCCATCCAGGGTACCCTGAACGGACGCTTCGTCCTGGAGGGGGAAGACTTTCCATTCTGTGGTTTTTCGGAGCCATGGCTAAATGCAGAGAGGAAACGTGTGCCAGGATTCGAAATTTTCTTTGACCTGCAGTTATCTGGGGATGATGTTGTCAAGAGCGATGCACTCCAACAGCTTGAGGCCGAACATAGCAAGGAAGTGGAACCCGCAGACATAGAGTTTGAAATGGGGTAGCATCGCATGTCTACTTTCGATCCTTTGATCGACTGCAGGTTTGGGGATGACTCCTGTCCATGATCGAGATGAAACGGCCGCGCCTACCATCGCCTATTTTGATGCATCCATCGACCTCCCTCACCGGCAAGACGAGGAGGGATTTTTGTCAAGCAAAGACCGGGTCGTAGTGAGCCTAATCGATTCCACCGAAGTCTTGTGAGTCGAATCAGTTCCAGCTCGTCTGAGTCCGAGTCCCAGATTCGGGGTGATAACCCTGATGCCACGCCTTTGTCCAGTCAGTTTTTTCTTTCTCTTTGAGTCTGTTAATGTAAGAATTGGACGGTTTGGAAGTATCTAATGAGAATGAGGTGACTGTGGTTTCCGAGTACTTTTCTGTGCCTTTGGTTTATTGCTTAAATCAGGACTTTCAAAACTTTGATGAAAACGACGAGGACGAAATTCCTCCGGTTTTGCAACGATTAATTGAACAAGAGCAGGAGAGGTTTATTAAACCCTTAATTGATGAAATCACTACCGTGAACATTGGTACTGAGAAGGACCCGCGGCTGGTCCAGATCGGGTCCACGTTGTCTTCGGAGGAACGTGAGCGCTTAGTCGCTTTATTAAAAGATTTCAAAGATGTTTTTGCGTGGTCCTACAAAGACATGCCTGGAATCGATCCTGAGATTGTACAGCACCGGATCCCTCTTGACCCGCGGGTCCGACTTCAAACAAGCTTAGAAGGATCCGCCTGATTGGGCCATTAAGATCAAGGAAGAGGTCACTAGCAGATTGACGCAGCTTCGCCGTATCCGAATACCCGACTTGGTTGGCCAACATTGTTCCAAAGGTCAAGAAAGATGGCAATCCGAGTATGTGGACTTGTGGATTTAAACAGAGCCATCAAGGATGACTTTCCCTTGCCGTGATATCGACGAAGTTGGTAGATTTCACAATGGGCATGCTTTGCTTTCATTCATGGATGGCTTCTCAAGTTATAATCGATAGTAATGGCACCAAGACCGGAGAAGATCGCTTTACCCCGTAAGTACATATCGCTATGTAGTGATGCCATTGGGGTTGAAGAACGCTGGGGCTACATATCAACGGGCTGCAACCACGATACTACATGACATGATCCATAAAGAGGTCGAGGTGTACGTGGACGACATGATTGTCAAGTCCAAAGAAAGAGAGGGCCACTACACCGCTTTGCAAAAGTTTTTCCAAAGGATCAGAGAATTTCGGCTCCGGTTGAATCCTCAGAAGTGTACATTTGGTGTTACAGCGGGGAAAATGTTGGGATTTCTGATTACACAAAGGGGCATCGAAGTCGACCCTTCCAAAAGAAAGGCCATCTTAGAAATGCCACCACCAATGACTGAAAAGGAGGTGCGAGGCTTTCTGGGTAAAGTGCAATTCATAAGGCGGTTTATCTCTAAACTAACCTTAACTTGTGAACCACTTTTTGGTCTCTTAAAGAAAAGAAAGAAGTTCCAATGGGACGGCCGATGCCAAGCTGTATTTGAACAGATTAAAGAATATCTACAGAATCCGCCCGTGTTATCACCACCAAAGCCGGGAAAACCGTTCATACTGTACCTATCAGTAACTGAAACTACAATGGGCTGCATGCTCGCACAAGAGTCGGAAGATAAAGTGGAAAGGGCCATCTACTATCTGAGCAAGAAGATGCTAGATTACGAGACTCGCTACACTCCGCTGGAGAAGGCTTATTTGGCCTTGGTATGGGCTACCAGGAAGTTGCGGCACTACCTGTTAGCTCACTCTGTAATATTGGTTTCACGACTTGATCCCATCAAATATCATTTCGAGAAACCAACGCCACGGTAGGCTAGCTCGCTGGTTGTCTGTTTCCAAATTTGATCTCAAGTATGCGACGCAAGTCAAGAAAAGGAAGAGCGGTAGCAGAGTTCCTGCCGACCACCCGCTGAAGGATAAAGCGTTGAGTACTGCTCCTGATGAAGCCATTCTCAAGACATCGAAGATGAAACTTGATTTATGTACTTTGACGAGGCCAAATCAATACGGTATGGGATAGGGTGTTCGATAGCGCTCGATTTCCTCGCATCCCTTTAGCATTCAAGCTTCTTCAAAGTCTCGAACAATAAGGCGTAGTATGAGGCATGTATTGCCTAGAAGTCAGCCCTAGAACTAGGGCAAGACGATTGGACGCCATTGGAGATTCGAACCTTGTTGTGTCTCAAGCTAAAGGAGACCGGAAAGTCAAGGAGGAAAAGATGATAATTTACCACTGCACCTTGGATTTGTTAATTCCTCGGTTTGAAAAGCTAAATTTCACTCACCTAGTAAGAGAGAACAACAGTTTGTGGATTCGCTAGCAACTCTATCTTCCATGATAGACATCCCATCTGGGGTCCTGACATGGCCCATATTATTGACCGTGAATTTGCACCGCCACGAGTCAATCTTGCCATAGATGAAGTGCAAGATAACAACCCTTGGTATTACGACATATGGAACTTCTTGGAGAAGGAGGCATATCCACCAGGCAAATGCCAAGGACAAAAGGGCAATTAGAAGAATGGTCGCTCGGTTTATCATCTACGGGGTAAGTTGTACAAAAGAGGTCATCTGGGAATGCACAAGCCGTGTGTGGAAGCCGAAGAGTCGGTTACCGATGGAGGCCATCCATGGAGGAGAATGTGGGGCACATATGAATGGGGTGATGCTGCACGAAAGATCCTCGCACAAGGCTACTACCGGGTCTACCATGGAGGAAGATTGTATCGGCTTTGTTCGCGATGCCACAAATGCCGATTCACGCGAAACCGCATGAACATCCCGCCACAAAGTCAGACAACATGACGCTGCCATGGCCATTTTCATTGGGGATCGATGTGATTGAGCATATTCAAGGGGTCGAATGGGCATGAGTTTATCTTGGTAGCAATAGATTACTTTACAAAGTGGGTCAAGGCCCAATCTTATGCCGTATTGAAGGCTTCGCATGTCGCCAAGTTTATCAGAAACAACATTATCTGCCGTTATGGGGGCCCGAATGAGGTCATTTCGGACAACGGTTCTCACCTCAAGAAGGAGGTGTTTGTTTTGTTGGAGAAGTATAATGTGGCTTCTCATAAGTCATCCACGACGGCCGCAGCATCAATGGAGCAGCTTGAGGCCGCCAACAAAAACATCAAACACATATCGCAGAAGATGGTGGAAACCTATCGGATCGCCGATAAGTTGCCGCTTGCTCGTGGGGCTACCAACGCCAATTAGAACTTCTACCGGGGCGACTCCGTATTCCTTGGTATATGGGATGGAGGCCGTTCTACCTATAGAGATTGAGGTTCCGTCTTTACGAGTACTGGCTGAGTGTCAGATAGCTGAGGCAGATTGGCAGCAGAGCAAATTCGAGGAACTCAGGCTCTTCGATGAAAGGAGATTAAAAGCACTATACCATGTCCAAGGGTATCAACGCAGAATCGCCCGGGCTTTTAACAAGAAAGTTAAGTCCAGGAATTTGAAGGAAGGAGATTTGGTGCTCAAAGACAACCGAACTCCCATCCACGACCCAAGGGCAAGTTCGCACCTAATTGACCGGGTCCCTATATCATCAAGTCTATCCGGTCGTGGAGCTGTGGTTCGATGGACCTAGATGGCCTAGAGTTCTCCCAACCGATCAACATGGACAAGTTGAAGAAATATTACCTCGAGAGGCTCAAGGCCGAAAACCCAAAGGGCTTACCTAGGCAAAATTCGTGAGCACAAAAAATAGAAAATATAAAATCGAGCTCGCAAGGTTGAAAACTCGCAAAGGGCGGCCTTGGCAAAAGTTAGAGCGCAAAGGAGAGTGAAAATACTGAGTGAACCCAAGCCCGAACTACGAAGGCTTGATTCCCATCTTTGGGATACGAGGCGCCTTCGCCAAGTTCACCATAAACTCTTCCCCGATCAACTTTGTCCATTTGATCATCTTGGTCATCTTTGTCCATCAGGTTTTATCGCAATCTCCGGTTCAGTGCTTTTCAGACTAGGGGCAAGTTTCCGTTGCCATACAATGCCGCGGTCCCGTTCAAACAAGGGGCAACTTTCCAGCTTGCTAGGATCCGTGGTTGTGCATCTCAAATGACAGATCTCAGCGTGTCCGCTCGATCCATATCGAAAATAGTCTTGAAAAGTTTTAATGAAGATGACTTTGTTCAAATAAATCTTTTTACAACTAAGACCATTTCTGGACCAAAACGGAAAATTTTCAGTACCACAACCTTCAATTTCATTGATTTCAAATAGAGTTCTCTTGCTCTTGCATACAATCGGTTGCTTTTATTACATTCATAAAAAACTTGAAAGTACTAATAAAGCAATAAACCGGCATGGTCAAGTCAATGTCCCACGCCTCCTAGAGTCGGTCGAAGCCTCGATGCCAAGTGGGCCCCTCCTGCTTCTTCATTAAGCCGATCCAAGCACCCATCAGACAAAGTGGAACTGAAAGTGGGAGCGGGGGCCAGGAGTTCTCTCGCCCTCCATGTCCAGGCATACCGCCACCAGGCGCCGAATCGAATGTAACCGGTACTCTATCCTTCCGGCGGGCAAGTCTGATCATGACCAAACTGGCGCAGGATACGGAATGGAGAATAGAAGACACAGTGAGTCAAGCCAATCAATTGGATCCCAGGTTGACGGGTCATGCTGTAACTCATCATTAGGAGGAAGTGCCAAGGGCACCGCCAAGCAATACGGTTCATGGACAAACGCACATCCATTCAACCACCAACCTCATCAAGGGCGTCAACTAGGCGTTGCCTGAAGAAATAGCCACGAGCCGAATATGCCGGACAAGAGTCCACAACCTGCAGTTTATCCATCAACCACACCTGGGGAGGGATAGAAAATGAGAGAATAAAGAATAGAGAGATGTACGATGAGAGAAAAAGTGAGAAAAGGGCTTTTGTGAGAAAAACCGAGCCTGAGGGCCGAGTGATGTGAGCAAACATAAATGTGAGATTGGGTGGGAAACATTACCGCAGAATAGTGGACTCCTCGCTAATCCGATCGCCTCGACGATAACAGCGCCTAAGCCCAAAGAACGCCTCACCAGAATCATGGCGATGCGTTTTTGCCCTCCTTCAAGCCTCCTGCAACCTCAATCAACCGGACACTAGGCCTCCTAACCGGAGACTAACGTAAAATGAGATAGCATGCATAGACAGAGGGCGTGTCGCCGAAGCCTTGCCTGATGGTTGCCGCGATCACCGCCTCGAAAAACGGCAAACCAAGCTCTAACATCTAGTATCCCATCACAAATCGAGAACGAGCATCGGGTATTGAGAGCCCACACATTTGTCCTAAGGCTTGAGCATGGCCAAAACGGTTAGCGTAATCTCCTCATTGCGCCAGATTCCATTAGAGCTTGGAAATTCAAGGTAGGACACACC
The DNA here is from genome assembly GCA_025200525.1 of Camellia lanceoleosa. Lineage (NCBI taxonomy): Eukaryota > Viridiplantae > Streptophyta > Magnoliopsida > Ericales > Theaceae > Camellia > Camellia lanceoleosa. Next base: position 43,629,043 of record CM045763.1, on the reverse strand, counting down.
TCTTGCCCGCTAAAGCTAAAGACGTGTGTCACCGGATTCCAAAACCTTGCCGCAGCACGAAGGAATGGAAAATCCATCGGGGTACGGCGCAAAGTGAATAGTGCGGCGATGAAAGCCCGAAATTCAAATTTTTCCGAGCCATCTAAGTTGTTAATCCAAGTTGCAAGATTTTGGGCAAGAAATTCTTCCATTTGGAGCAAATCAGTGTGGAAATGAAGGGAACCACGAAGTTGAGACCCTTTTTGAAGAAGATAAGGTTAAGTGAAGGACAGATGTCAACAGTCTCACTGGTGTCGATAGCTCATTGCCGACCGGCCAATTATAGATTGCCGACCGCCATCTGTTTTTGCCAATGGATCACCATTTCGGCCGATGGCCATTCCTCAAGGCCGGTAGCCTTTCTTCTGGGCCAGTGGCTCTCCCCCTTGTCCTCTGAGCTGTTTATGCTAAGAATTTGGGAAATCCCACCACTTCCAATACCCTCCAGTGATTAATCCTCACGAGAGTGCGCCCATTTGTTTATCAAGTTGTTGTATATTTGCTTATCGAGTTGTATTTCACTCTCTTTAAGTCTTCGTAATGTTTATCGAGGTGTACTCGCATTTGGCTAGTTTGCTGAGTCCCTCTATTTTGCTTATCGAGTTGTAATTGGTTTACTACCTGATTATTACGATGCGATGCTTTGTTTTCAAAACGCAGTTTCAATTTCAGTCACATTGTTGTGTGATGCCTTGCGATGCGATGCATAGAACATGCAAATGTAACACCTTTTGAACAAATAGCTGTTTCATTTCCATCATATGTTTTGCAAAAACACACGCTTTTGAGAAATAAAACTTGCCTGGGGCAGTGCAATGTGCTTAAACTCCTAGTAAAAAGGAAAGTAAAGCAAAAGAATAGCAGGGTAGCAGAGTGCTGGGTTTGACACCGGTAACCTCCCCCTTTCGATCATCGTACCTTTTGTGCCCTTGTTCGGATCAATCGTGTGATTTGGCACCTTCATCACTTAAGGCAGTCCAAGAAATCGCGCTTCGTAACATAAGTGGAGCTTCGAGTTGACCTCGTACCACAACTTTCGTGAGCGATGCTCGGAACATGCAAAGGACGTCCCTTCCCGTATCCTTTTATATCTTATGAATTCCCTAAATCATTTCAATCATACTGTGTTGCAGTACGTTGCATTCCAGCATCATGTTTACCATGATCAATTTCAAGTCCCTATATACACATTGCATTGTATGCGTGCTTTGCTTTACTGATATGTGTTCAAGTTCCCTTTTATACACATTGCATTGTATGCGTGCTTTGCTTTACTGATATGTGTTCAAGTTCCCTTTTATACACATTGCATTGTATGCGTGCTTTGCTTTACTGATATGTGTTCAAGTTCCCTTTTATACACATTGCATTGTATGCATGCTTTGCTTTACTGATATGTGCTCAAGTTCCTTTTTATACACATTGCGTGTATGTGTGCATTGATTTACTAATATGTGTTCAAGTTCCTTTTTATACACATTGCGTGCATGTGTGCATTGCTTTACTGATATGTGTTCAAGTTCCTTTATATACACATTGCGTGCACGTGTGCATTGCTTTACTCACATGTGTTCAAGTTCTCTTCCGCACATTATCATGCGTGCATACGTGCATTGCTTTACTCACATGTGTTCAATCCTACTATCTTGCTATACACATTGCATGCATTGTCACGCACTTTCGACTGCATTGTCATGCATGTTGCTAACAACATTGTACCTGTTAAGTTTGTTTTCTTTGCAGGCACGATATTGTATGTACGGCTCATTTGAGGCCGGTTAAACCGGACGAGCCGCACAGGTATTGTATCCTCCATGTGAGAAGTACAGAGAATTGCATAATTCTCTTACATCCTTTCTGCATTGTAGTGTAGTCTGGTGTATGCTAGCTTATAACTGTCGCATGTGTGCTTCATTACAGCTTTCTTTGCATGACCACAACTTATGCTCGGCTTCTTGCATTGTGTTGCATTTTGCCCCTGCCTTCGGGCGCATCTTGTTTGTCTTGTATGTTTGTCTAAGTCTTCGCCCCGTCAAAATGGGTCGCCTCTCGGCTTTGACATTCACTCCCGCCATTGTTATGACTTCCGAAGTTCTCAAAGAGGGCACCAGAGACACCCCATTTTGATCGCCCTCAAGACTTGGACGCCACCGCTTGAACACCCAAAGGATTATCCATGATTGTGTTCGCTTTTGAGTTCCAGAGATCCCGGCCAAGGCCGTGCCTCAAGACCTCTCAACCGCTTGTTCTCAGGCTTGGTTTTGCACCAAGACTTGTGTGTTTTTGCATTTGAGGGTAGGAGGAGGCTTGCTAGCCATCCTTGAATCCCACCGGCTGCCCCCACCCTCCACCGGCACGCCCTTTTGGCCATCAGCACTCTTTTCTAAAAAACTTTGGCCGGTCGGCAGTATATGATGCCGATCGACACTTTTTTGTGCCGATGATCTTTTTGGCTGGCTGGCATGCACCCTTTGAACCACTGAGACATGGTGCATGCCACCGTGCCACCGAATGCACCATCACACTCCCCCGTGCACGAGTGTGACCATTTTGCACCCTTTGCACCCTTGAACCCTCCAAGCTTCTAGAAGCTTGACCCTTTGGCCAAAGCTTCTTGAAGAAGCTTGGCCAGCTGTCTTGGCTTCTCCAAGAAGCCAAGACCCCTTTGCACCCCTTGAACCCTTTTCCTTTGCTTAGCCTCTAAGCTTCTTGGCTTGATTTTGCCTATTTAAGCACCATCCATCTCCCTTTGTCAAGGGTTGGCCATTTGAGAGATAAAAACCAGAGCTCATATATCTCTATACCTGAGATACACTTCCTCTCGCTATATTCTCCATCTCTCTCATCCTTGTGTGTGTGTTTTTAGACCTAAATAGTGTGTTTTACCTTACTTTTACACCATTACACACACTATTACACCTAGCTCCGAGATTGAGGGACTTGGAGGGTTGTTTGTGGTGGCTTTGGACTGCTTTTGATCATTAGAGGAGGGCTACATCACTTGTTCTTCAAGGAGTCTTCAAGGGTAAGCATGTTGCTATAGTTTCCCCAAACTTGCACTAGCTTTCTACCTATCTTGCTTTGTGTTTTTGGCTTTGTGTTCAAAATAAAAAAGGCTTACATTTTCATGCTTAAGAACATTCATTAAGGGTGTTTTGTGGTTTGGGTGCCAACTCACCCTTTTAGGCCTTGTTTTGGTCATTTTAGTGCCTTTTTTTTTAAGCTTTGTTTAACTTGGTGTTCTTGGTCTTCTCACCACTAAAAACCGGTGGGTTTTCAGTGGTGAGGAAGGAATTTTGAAGTCATGAATAGGGGAGGGACACCCCTCTCCCCTTGGCCCCTTTCTTGCCTTTGTCTTTGGCTCACAAGGTAGCATGTATGCATACTTGCATTTGGCTTCATTTCAGAGTTTTCTTGGGTGTTTTAGGTCATATCTAACCTCTGTCCAAGGTTGGATTTGTACCCCTTAGCATGCTTCTCATACTTGTTTTGTAATGCTCTCTTATGCTTAGAAGTGTGCCATGCATCTAGGCTATGTTCTTTGCATGTCTTAGCCTAATCCCATGAAGGTATTAGCATCATTTTGCCATGTTTAGAGGCTGTGGACCACTGATTTCGTCACATTTGGCATGCTTGACATGTTTGTTTTGCATGATGGCTTGTTAGCCTTGAGCGTATGATCCATGAACATGCATTGGTTAGGCTATTTAAGTGATTTGGAGTCCTTTCATATGCTATTTCAGTCCCTATATCATGCCTATATGTTTCCATTTACCATCTTATTCATGCTTTGAAATGTTGCAATTTTATGCCTAGGAATAGGCCTTTTGCATGCTTCCATGTTTAATGCATTTTAGGGCTGCCATATCAAGGTTTTTGGGTGTATTTTTGCATGCTAAATATCTGTTTTTGGTTGTCCAATATATGCCATGAGTGGCCATGTTAATGGTAGCAAGGAGTGCTCCCTTTGTGCCTTAACCTTAGGCCCTTTGACTTGCATGTTTGCATAGGTAATTGGTCACCATTTCGGGCATCTTTTGCCACTGTTTTGGGGAGGTTCAAGGCTGCCCCATTGTGGTTAAGTCCATCATTGTATACTTACCATATGCTTGTTGCATGTTGGGTCCATTAGGTGTGGTAGCATGATGATTCTTCTTACATAATGGCCCATATTTGCATGACATTTGCATCTTGTATACTCTAGCATTTTGCATGCTTAACATGGTAGTTGCATGACATTTGGTGTGCTTGCATCCTAATTCTCATGTTGCATCATTTGAGCTATGTTGCATACATGCATTTCATGGCTTGGTTTGGGGTTGTCAAATCAAGCATGAGGGTTGAGTGGAGTTCACACTACAAGTGGTGCAACTTGTTTCAACCCTTGGTCACCAAGGCCTTTGATCCATGCATGATAAGGTTTTGGTCTCATTTGTGTGTTGCATGCATTTTCACATTAAAATGCAATCTTGGTTCCTTAGGCTATCATGCACCAAGATGCATAATTGATGGCCCAAGAACCAAGGGTCATGCTTCCTTGAGTCCCATAAATGATAAGGAGCATTGACCATGCTTACATTTGCTCTAAATCCCATATCATGCATTGTCTGCCTGCTGTTGCTGTCAAACTGTCCTCTGCAGGAATTTTGTGCCGACCGGTAGGATATGGTGCCGACCGGCAAACATTTTGTGCCGATAACTTCACTCATGGCCGGTGACTATTGTACACGGCCGGTGGACATTCTATTCAGCCGATGATGATCCTCAGTGTTCAGGGACCATGTCCTGAGACTTTGGCAGTTTTCCAGAGAGGCAGGGCAGCAAAAGCAGAGGCAACAATGTCATGATGCGGGTTTCCGGGCGAGTCGGATTTGAGCATGCATCATTCGCGCATCCCGAGGCAGGGCTGGGGACCCTTTCTTTTATGTTAATATTAATTTGATAATTAGAAATTTTTGTAATAATTAATTTATTCTATATTTGGACTGTATTATTTTGGGACTGTATTATTCTTTTGGGTCCCTCTGTGCGAGGGCATAATTGTAGTAAGTGTGTGTGGGTGTGTGTATGTGTTGCAACCCCCATCTCTTTCTTCCCTTTTATTTACCTGCTTATGATAGTAGATTAGGGCATATTTAAATTAGCATACAGTATGATAGCATGCGTGCATCCATACATTTGTCGAAACATGCACTGGGCTCGGTACATCATACAAACTGCATTATATTTCAATTTCCAAATTGAATACTTGTTACTTGTAGCATTTCACATGCCATCTTAGGATAACCGAGCCTACTCTAACTGCACCTCTGTATGTGTTGCATTATCCACTTAACATGAACTAGGATCATGCACATGATTACTAACTAGTTTCTGTTATGGCTTGGAGTACTAGGTGAGCTTTTATGCTTTAGCATATCACATGTGTGTGAGTGTTGCCATAATAGCATGACTACCATGAGGCTAAGTGCTTCTGTGATATAACTGCTTGAATGCCTGTGGATGGAGGTCAAATTACCTAGATTGGAATAATGCATTAAAACTGTGAGTTTTAAGCCCACCAGATAGTGGCAAAACTGTCTTTTCTAAAAGCCCACTTAAGGGTGGCAAAACTCGTGATTTCAAATTCTACTTGCGAGTAGCAAACCATTTTCAAAACAAACATGAAATGTTTTATTCCAATTTAGGCGATCTGGTCTATGCTTGTTTGCTGTGTGCATAACGTAGTAATTCTAGGCTAATAACCGGAATAAGAACGTGTAACGTTTTCAAAATCGAATATCACTAAGTTAGTATGACCGGCGAGGGTGCTCGAAATTTATCGTGGTAATGATCGGACAGATTTTGGCCGAAAGCGGATGGGCCGAGGAGATTTAGCCCCCGCCCACGAGAAGGTGCTCGGTTAAGGCACCGCTTGGCCCAACCGAGCTAATTTCCACAGACGAGGTTAACCGAGTGAAATGTCCGACGCCAAAGCCGTGCACCGGTTGGACCGAGGTACCTGCCTGCTCGGCAGGAAGGCCAGCTGCAGACAAGTTTGTGATGCGCCGAGCTCGGCCCTGCCGAGATGCCGCCGAGCCGGTCTCCATTGAGCTTAACCAGGGGAATGTTTGGGCATAAAGCGGAGGCCGTTGATAGCCGAGATACCAGGCTGCCGAGCTCCCAGTAGAGTGAGCGGGCAGTTGGGTTAGGTGATGTTCAGCATGGCGTATGCTGACAGATGGGATAGCAGAGCCACGTGTTGAGAGGCCACTAGGAGTGGATATGGGGCGCAGAAGGGTATATAAGCAAGTCTGCGCCCCCCATACGAAAAGGGACGAACACTTTGTAAGGAATTTCTTACACTCAAACACTCTCCTCTCTCTCTCTCTCTCTCTCTCTCTCTATCCTAGGTGTGTGCTAACTTGATCGTCGGAGGTGTTTTCCGGCCACACACCGCCGGGTAGCTCACCGCCGTTGTGCTTTCAGGTGATCGGACAGCTGAAGAGCTTGGAAGAAAGGAAGTGCGGGTTGCCGGAATTTTTCCTCCCCGTACAGTACCCAAGCTCCCGAGCCAAGACACTTTGGTTATGACGAACACGTGGCCTTCGGCACTGAGTCAGGGTTTCCTAAATTCCCCCATTAAAAAATATTTAGGTGGCGACTCTGTATCTGGCAAAGCGGTCCATGTTTGGCACTTCTTTTCAAAAAATCTGTTTTTTCTTCAAAACGATTTGCCAGAGTTGGACTCTTTGGTTCAGATTACGAACCGCGACAAACACTTGAGTCCTTCGAACTGTAGTGACCCAATATCGAACCAGAATGGGGGGAGGACTCGCACTCCTCGCCCCGGGACGCGTTCGGGGACGTCTACACATGCGAGATGCAACTATGATAGGCTCAGCTATTCTAAGATGGCATGCGAAATGCTACAGCTAACACGTATTCAACTTGGAATTGAAATACAATGCAGTTAGTATGATGCGCCGAGCCCGGTGCATGCAAGACAAATGTATGGAAGCACGCATGGATAGCATAAGGTATGCTAAATTAAATGACCTAATACTAACCATCAAAAGCAGGTAAAGAAGTGGGGGGTTGGAAGACATGCACACACGCACCCACACTTATTACAAATTCACCCTCGCTCGGAGGGACCAAAAGATTAATACAATTTAATTAACCTACAAGCTAATTAAATATTACAGTCCACCTAATTAATTAAGAAAATTAACTAAGATAAGAATGCGGTAAAAGGCCTCGGGAAGAGGGTCCCATGCGCGCGTGCTCGGGTTTGCTCGGAAATCCAATGCCATGCACAAGTTTGCCTCTGTTTTCCCTACTCTGCTCCTCTAAAGATGGCACAATCCCCAAGGAACACTCTCTAGACATTTTCGAACACCACCGGCTAAGGGGAATTGTCACCGGCCATGTGAAATTCTCATCGGCCACAAATGAAGCTATCGGCCACCAATGCATGGCCGGTCGGCACTGTATTTAGTTGAACGGCCATATCTTCCTGCAGAACCTGTTTTGACAGCAGTAGAGGGCAAAACATGGCATGGCAATGCATTTCAAACAATGTTTGCACCAACCACACTTTTTATCATGTTTATGACTCAAATGAGCATGGTACTCGATTCTCGGACCACCAATCACGCATTTCCATGCGTGATGGCCCAAGAAACCAAGTTTGCATTTTCAATGTGGAATGAAATGCACATAAACAAACAATGAGCTCAACCTCTATCATACTCACGTCAAGAGGCAAAGCATGCATGCCAATGCAATGCATCCTAGGCTTATGAGCTAGTATGCAACATGGCAATGCAAACAAGCAAGCAATGAACAAGTATGCAAGCTAGTGGACATGCAAAACATGATGCAATCAAAGCATGCAAAGTGTAAGGCATGTAACAACATGTAAAGAGTGGACTTAAACTAATTTGGGCAGCCCTATACTAGGCCCAAAACAGTGGCCAAAATGATGCAACAAAGGCATGAATACTCACAAACAAGCATGCGTGCACAAGGGCCTAAACATAGAGCATAAGCCATCAACTCTTCAAAGCATCAAAGGGATGGAAAATACAAGTATGCAAGCATGGAACATGGACTGAAATATGGTTTCTAATGATGCCAAATCATGAGAATAAGCCAAGTAAAGCATGCTAGTGACCTACATACCCAAGGCTAGTAAGCTAGAATGGAAAGGAGCTATACAAAGCATGGCAAGCATGACTCCAATGACCAAAAATAGTCCCTTAGCATACTAAACCAAGCATAAAAGCTTCACAAAGCTAGGCCAAAACACATGAGCATGGTAGTCTAAATGCTAGGCACATGTTAAGGCAAATCATGGCATTACAAGACATGTATGCAAGCTAAGCATGGTGTGTCAAAATTAATTAAAAACAATGCTATATCATGGCAAAATAAGCACAAATAACACTTAAGACATGGCCAACATGAACTCAAGAATGGTGCTCACATATGAGGCTAAAATGGCATATATTGAAGACAACAAGGAGAGGGGGTGGCCCTCTCCTTCTTAGGACCTTAAACCACCATCCTCACCACTGAAATCCCTCAAGATTTCAGTGGTGAGGAGGCCCAAACAAGGTGGTCCCGGAGCTCACCAAAAATAGCAAAAAATGGGGCCAAACAAGGCCTAAGAGGGGGTAAACGACCCCAAACACAAAAGTGGTCTCAAACAAAATTCAAGAGGAGTTGAAAATAAGACTTTTTTCAGTTTATAACAAAGCTCAAAACAGCATGCAAGAGAGGCTAAAAGTGTGTGCAAAAATGGCAAATAAAGAGGGTATGAAGCTCACCCTTGTAGCCAAGAAGCTCCAGCAGCTTATGGACCAAAAATGTAGACCTTCAACCTCTGAAAATGGCTTCCAAGACCCTTAGGTTGATGATGGTGGTGTTAGGCTAAGGGTTGGTGTGAAAAGGGGCCAAGAACCAAGCAATTTGGATCTAAAATGGAGGAGATATGGAGAGATATATGTATGGAGCCTTAGACAAATTCTTGGAACCTCTTGAATGGAAGGATAGGCTCTCTATTTATAGAGCAAGACAAGGTGCCAAGCTTCTAAGAGTAGCTAACATAAAAAGGGTCAAGGGGGTCAAGCTTATCAAGGAAGTTAACCCAAAGGTCCAAGCTTCTCTTAGAAGCTTGGAGCAAAAGGGCCAAGAAGGCCAAGCTTCTTGGAGAAGCTAGACAAGGGTTCAAGCTCCTTGGAGAAGCTAGAGGAAAAGGGGCAAAAGGTGCAAGCTTCTCTTGGAAGCTTAGAAGGGTTCATGCTTCTTGAAGAAGCTTGGAGCAAAGGTTCAAAAGGTTCAAGCTTCTTCAAGAAGCCAAAACCAAGGGTTCAAAAGGTTCAAGCTTTCAAGAAGCTAAACCGAGGGTTCAAAGGTTCAAGCTTCCTTAAGAAGCTAAAACTAGGGTTCAAAAGGTTCAAGCCTCCCCAAGAAAAGGTCTCGGCCAAAAAAGTGGCCAATCGGCCAACAAAGATGGCCGACCGACCACAAAATGTGCCGACCGGCCAAACATTTGGCCGATGGAAACAAAACAAAGCCGGTGGCCTCAAGCCATGGCCGGTGATGTGTGGGGATGGCCATCAAGCCACTCCCTGCCCCTCGAAGGCAAAACACAAGTGTTTGGTGCAAAACCAAACACAAAACAGTCAAGTCAAGGGATCCTGAGGCAAGGCGCGTAGCCGAGACCTCCGGGAACTCAAGACGAACACAAACATGGATGATCACCGAGTGTTCGAACGATGACATCCAAGTCTTGAGGATGGTCAAAAATGGGTTGTCTACAGTTGCCCCTCTTTGACAGAACTCGAAAGTCATAACAATGACGGGAGTGAGTGTCAAAGCCCAGAGACGACCCATTTTTGACAAGGCTGAAGACTGAGACAAAGCAATCAATATAGGCATGTAGAGATGCGCCCGGAGGCTGGGGAAAAATGCAAATGGTATGCAAGAAGATTTTGATCATTGGACTTATACGCTACGTGAAGCCGGTTTGTATTCAAAACAATGTAATGTACTAACAAGTACAGGTAAGATGCACGAATGAAATGCTATGATAGTAAAGATGCAAAGGGTGACAAATTCCAACCACGCCGGAATCGTGTGAGGAAGGAACAAAGAGAGAAACATAAGGACTTATCCAAGTGTTTCAGAATGGTATAAGTATTGGAACGTATTCCAAATGCTCTTAACCAAAGGGGGAGAAACATAGGGACGTATCCCGGTGTTTTGGAATGGTGTGAGCATTGGAATGTATTCCGAACGCTTTTAAGCGAAGAGGGAGAAACATAGGGACGTATCTCGGTGTTTCGAAATGGTGTGAGCATCGGAACGTATTCCGAACGCTTTTAACCGAAGAGGGAGAAACATAGGGACGTATTCTAGTGTTTCGGAATGGTGTGAGCATTGGAACGTATTCCGAACGCTTTTAACCGAAGAGGGAGAAACATAGGCACGTATCCCGGTATTTCGGAATGGTGTGAGCATTGGAACGTATTCCGAACACTTTTAACCGAAGAGGGAGAAACATAGGGACGTATCCCGGTGTTTCAGAATGATGGAGAAAGGGAAACGTAGGGATGTATCCCGGTGTTTCGAAAAGAGAGAGAAACGTTGGGACATATCCTGGTGTTTCAGAAAGAAGGGAGAAACATAGGGACGTACCCCGTCATTTCAGGAAGGTAAGAGAAACATAGGGACGTATCCCGGTGTTTCGGAATGGTGTGAGCATTGGAACGTATTCCAAACGCTTTAAACCAAAGGAGGTCTAACCCGTCGCACGTGCGAGGAGAAAGAATGATAATTGCAAGTGAAAAGGTGCATAACAATGTAAGTAATGAGCATAACAATGCTAGATAGATGTGCATAACAGTGCAATTGGAACACGCATCACAATGCAAGTGAAGTGGGTGCATAACAATGCAAGTGAAGTGGGTGCATAACAATGCAATTGGAACGTGCATGACAAAGCATATTTGGAACAAAATGCCGAATAAGGGAATACAAGCCTTAACAAGACCAATTCAAACACAACCTCCGATTTACCTCTCGGAGGGGTCACAATATATTTCAAAAGGATACACCTCGTGTATGCCAACTGACGATGAGCTACACATCGAAGACATGAATTGAAAATTCTGCAGAAACAATTTGAGCTGAAAAGTGGGTTTCTCTTGCACTTTCTTGCTTATACTTCCAAACCGCAGTTACTACCTTTCCTTCCTGGCCATGTTCACAACTTTCCCTATTCTCCAATGGGGTGACAGACTAGGTTGGTTCAGTATCCAAAATTGAGGTGCATACACGCTATCTCAATCTATGGGGTTGCCATACAGATTTCAAGCCGGGGATACACCCCTGGGTATTTAACCAGACTTTAGTCTCGGAAATCCCGAACCTTTGTGTTCTAGGCAATAGCCGTTCGAACTCTAGTTTCCACCGTCGCAGTTGGTCTCCTAGGGACTCATTGCAAACATAACCAAGATGCCTCTGGCAGGGACTGGTTTTCTGAGGGAGCACTTTGATTGCCATTCTGGCTTGAAGCAGACCTGATCTTGAGCTTGAGGTAGAGGCACACCCATACTTCAGAGTAGTGACAAGGCCTGAAGAGGTACATCCGGAGTACAATCACGGAATTTGTTGAAGGTGAAATGCACTCAAATGCTTCGATTTTCCCTCTTTTCCTTTGCTTTACAGTCCGGAACCTATATAGCTTCAGATAGATCCTGATTTTACTGTTCTCACATGACCTGGGTTGAACCCTGCGGTTTTATGAAAGAACGAATCTTGTTTTGCACAAACGTGAAGAATGGCGCAGCACTCTGAGCACAAAACGATTTTATTTTTGAAATTAAGAAATGAGTTCTTAACCGAGTATTGAGCCTACGACTGAACACAACGAAAAAGACTCAATCAACGAAAAGCAAAAGGTAAACAACCTAAACACATCGAGACACGCTCGGAACGACTCAAAGCAAGAATCGAGACAAACAAAACAAGAGACACGACACACAAACGTGTTACAAAGACGAGAGACCTCTCAGTGCACGAGGAGCCAGTTTCTCCGAGTATTATTTCCCACCCTTTTCTCATTTGTGATTCTCACATCAGTCGGCCCTCATGCTCTGTTTTTTTGAAAAAGCCATTTTCTCACTTTTTCTCTCAGCTCACATCTCTCTATTCTTCAATCTCTCATTTTTTCATCCCTCCCCTGGATGGTTGATGGATAAGCTGGAAATTTTGGGCTCTTGTCCCTAGCATTCCGCTAGATTCTTCTTCTTGTTCACAACAGTGAGTTTCTTCCACAGAGGGGCTGCGCTACAATTGGGTGTGTACCAAATCTACAACTGACATCGATTGACGATGCTCTGTTGGGGAATTTGGACATGATCAGATCTGTCCAGATAAGGGAGTGGAATAACTTGTCCCATTCTGGTTCGTGCTTCGCACTTGGCTTGATACCTCGTTGCTTGGAGGATGAGAGAGCTTTTAGCCCTTTGTTGTTAACTTCAGTTGTGCCCTCTTCTGGCAGGTAGAGTGCCCTTTCTGGCAAATATGTTGACAAGGGAGAAAAGACAGAACACCTGACTCAACTGTGCCCCTAGTTCATCATTTTGACCATTTTTTGTTTTTGCTTTCTACTAAAACAATTTTGATTAAAATGAGAGTTAGATTAACATGCTTGTTCGATTTTTGATTTGAAATCATGCAAGTCAGGTTATGAGCACTGAAAATTTTCCTTTTTGGGTCCAAGAAAATGGTCCAGTTTTAGAAAAATGGAATAGTTTTCGAGAGAATTAGTCAACCTCAGTAAAAATTCTCAAAAACTATTTTTGTAAACGGCCAATGCTCAACAAGCACGAAACCTACTCTTGAGATGCACAACCTCGGATTTGGAGGAAAATTACCCCTTGCTCGAAGAGAGCTGCATGGCAACGGAAAGTTGCCCCTTGTTTAAACGGCACCGCAGCGTATTGTAATCAGTCTTCATCGTAATGATCACAACCGAACTCTCGGATACAGAGAAGACGAGGACCATCAAAAGCAATACATGGACACACTTGATTTGAAAGTGTTTATGGTTGGACTTCAGAATGAAGTTGCCTACATATCCCAAACATGGGAATCAAGCCTTACGTAGTTCGGAGATAAGGTACACTTGGGTATTAACCTCTCCGTTTGCGCTCTAACTTTTGCCAAGGCCGCCCTTCCGGGTTTTCAACCTTGCGAGCTCTGTTTTTCTTTTCTTTTCAATTTTTTTCATTTCTTTTCTTCTTTTTTTCTTTTTTCTCTTTTTCATATTTTCTTTTCATTTTCTTCATTTCTCTTCTTTTCTTTTTTTTTTTTCTATTTTTTCTTGCTCTAACTTTTGCCTGGGTCGCCCTTCCGGGTTTTTGGCCCAGCAAGCCTCTTAAGGGTAAAAGTGTAGTTTTGTCCATGTCAAATGGTTTTGAGATCCTGAAGTCATCTGAATCCAGGAGAATGACTGTTGTTCGCTGACGATGCAGGAGTCCATCCAATGGGGGCTGAATTGCCCCTAGTGTCGTGGATAGGAACTCCATTGTTCTTCAGCAATACTTTATTCTTTCTTCTGTTCTCGAACTTGGCATTCTTGCCGATCTTCATTGATCTGCAGGATGATCCATCTTCGGTTCTTCGATCACATTTGACATTTTTTGCCCCTAGTTCGAGGGGTGTTCCTGATCTAGCTTCACAAGCTTCTTTTGATGAGATCTGATCTTCTTGATATTTTCTTGCCCCTAGTTTGTGGGCTGCTTCAAATCTGGCCACGCAGGCCTCACATCATGATTGACCTTTGAACGTTCTGAATCCAAGTTCAAGGTTTGAAAGCAAATGGGTTGAGTGTTGAGGCTAAGAGCGATCCTAGGCTGCACAATCTCAAGAGCGATTCCACACATGTCTTCGCAGGACCGCGCAAAACATTTTTTTAAAGTTTTTAAGAAAGCGACAAATCGCTCGTGCTGAAAATAGTGTAGAACCAATCTGGATCAAAGCCAGGGTCCTTCTCAATGCTCACACTAACAAGCATGATTTCATTCATTAAGGGCTCAACACGCCTCTCTTTCTCTCAATTGATCAAATTTTTGCACAACCTGAGGAATTCCTCCCTCTTCGTTTTCACCGCAGTGTTAGAAAAAGTTTTGAAAAACTTAGGTCAATGCAATGATTTTAAGGCACAGAAAAGTCATAGTTTGTTTGTCAAATACTGCTACCTCATTTAGAACTTCTGGCACAACTAGCACAAGGCAGAAGCAAACACAAGAGTGTGACAATCATCATTGCTCATTCAGATTCATGGCATAACTGGCTCAAAGGCAAAAACAGACTCAAAAGAAAGCAAAAAGACAAACACAAAACAAGCAAGTGATGTCCGAGGTAACACCCCCGAAATCACTCGACTCTACCAAAACAGGACTGACTCGATACAACAAGACAGACCTGACTGACTCAGTATGAAAAGACTGACTCAATACAGAATGATAAGACTGACCCAATACCCAAGTCAAAAAGTACAAAACTAATATTCGTAAATGCTCAAAACAGTGCGTGCCAAATGCCACATCTTGGAATAAACTGAACGTTGCCCGCAGGTGGTTCATCCCCCGATCACAAAGTCACATTATCCCCCACAAGTTCACTGATCAAGTGCTAATAGACTTTGCAGAGCGTGGTGCGACGATGACCTCATTGTCAATCAGATTTTATATCTCGTGGCGGAGACGGACGCAACTGTCGGTGTCATGACTGGTTTGTTGATGAAAAGCACAGTATTTAGTCGGTTCATGCTTTGTAGGGAGAGGATTGGGTAGAGGCCGTTGTTCTAACGGTTTCAGATGTCCTTTCCTGAGTAGGACCCCTAGAGCTTTAGACAAAGGCATAAAGAGTGGGGTGAAAGCCCTCTTGCCTCGGGGTAGATAGTCTGAAGTTCGGGAGTTTCAAGTGGATGCACCAACAAAGGGGGTGGCTGCTCTTGGTGTGGTGGTGGTGACCATGCCCACATCTGAAGTCCTAGCAGCTGCGTCACCGCTGGTGGTCACATTCGAACTGCGAGTAAACACCCTCCTAGGCTGCTCCTTCTCCTGATCAATAAGGCCCTGTTTCATAGCGTCCGCAATTTGCACCCCAATCTCGTGCATGTCCGCGAAGGTGGAAAGGGGTAGGACGATCAGCTTTTGCATCAGCCTGGGTTGGAGGTTGTGCACAACCATCCTTATTTGATCCTTGTCAATGGGCCTAATGGTCATCATTGAGGCCTTGGCCCTCTAGTGGGCTACGAATTCAGAAAAGCTCTCCTTAGGTTCCTGCCTTATCGTCTCAAGATCACATGTAGTAATCTCGATTTGCGCATTATAGAAGTACTGCACAACGAAGGCCTCGGCCATCTCCTCCCAGTTCCTTTTGACGGAGTCTTCTAGTTTTGCATACCAGATGGCCACTATACCTGACAGGGTCCGGCTGAACAAAGAAAGCTTCTATAACCTGGTGAGGCCCATCGGCCTTAGTATATCTGAGAACAACCGTAGATGCACCATGGGATCCCCGGATCCATCAAAACGATCAATTTGTGGCATCTTAAACCGATCTGGCAGCGTCACGACTACGTCGGTATACCCGTCCTCAATGTCCGGAATGAACTTCACACCTTGAGATTTCTTGAACAGCTTTTCAAGCTTGCTCACTTTTAATGTCGTGGGGTCCACCTCAAACTCGAAGGGAGAATCCAGTTGATTGATAAGAGTGGGTGCCTTGGATAGTTGAGGTAGAATCGGGGGCAGAGCCGGCCCCGTTGGGATGTGTGTATCCTCCTGAACATTCTGAATATTCGCCGTCTCCCCGGGTATTGAGACTCTTGGTGGGGGAGGAACCTAGTGTGAAGCAGATGTCTGCTTTCGCTCTAACCTGGCAATTGTCTCTGCCTGTTGGGCTATGACCACAGCTTGTTGCTTGGCGAATTCTGCCTGACGGACAGCGTCTTGCTGCATGGCTTTCATGCTATCCTGGAGTTGGCGCACCATCTCTTCCATTCCCGCCATACTGTCCTGATCTAACTGATCTATCGGTATATCTATCTCTATGGTAAAAATAGATATCTCAACCCAACTACACACAAGTGAGATGGATAATGACCACGATCCAAGACTTGAATCGAGGATCTGTTCGATCGCGTTTTACTGCCTCTCGTGAAGGAACACCGATTGCCCTTGAATCAATCTCGACCGACAAAGTCTATCAAAGACAAGTCCAATGTACCTAGGGGATAGTGGAGCCTTCTGAAGCAATAGTTCCAGGACTACTTAGCAAAAGGGAAAACAGAGAGCATCTCAGCCTGATTTCACCATAACCCATATGAGCAAAGTCAATAATCAGGTTCTCTACATGCATTTTGCCCAAAATCCCTCAGAATTGATACCCTCAGGTAAAACTGATTCCCAAATACTAATAGTAATGCCCGCAGGCCTGATACTCAGACTTGCAAACTGATACATGCATTCCTTGTAGAGACGCACTCTAAAAGCACATAACAAGCAAGTGAGAGCCAAAACACCCCTTTGGAAGGGTAGGGTTTCCCTGTCCTATTTTGTTAGGAGCCAGGGTTTCACTACGCACACAGCGGTTTCAAACAACCTATGATCGGGTAAGCAACCTGTCCTAGCTTGGAGTGGTCACTATGGATTTCGATATGCACTAGGTCAAATGGTCAAAAAGGGTGCCCCGATAAAACCGGGGTTTGTGTTCCCATGCTGTCAGAGCCCACAACCGGTCAGCCTTATGGTCATGCCTTGACAAGACAAGCCTCCGGCAAACCGTTCAGGAATGGTAGATGGAAAACATGGTGTCCTAGGCGCACCGATGCACATGCAATGCAAACAAACACATAGACGAAATCAAAACAGGATATCATGAGTTCGACTCAAGCTCTCTAATCCCTAGCAGAGTCGCCAGAAACTGTAGACGCGCCCCGGTGAGGGCCTCACTCTACAGTTCGGACTCGATTTTGTCACGGTTCTTAATCTGAACCAAAGAGTCCAAATCCGGCAAATCGTTTTAAGAAAATAGATTTTTAGAAAAGAAGTGCCAAACATGGACTGCTTTGCCAGATACAGAGTCGCCACCTAAATGTTTTATTTTTGGGGAAATTTAGGAAACCCTTACTCGGTGCCAAAGGCCACGTGTTCATCATCACCAAAGTTGCCTCGGCTCGGGAACTTGGGTACGATTGGGGAAGGTCGGCTATGAGCACCCCTCTCGCCCGATCAAAGATCAGCCTCTACTAACCGTGATATCTTATTTTGAAAGCATTATGTATTCTTATTCCGGTTATTAGCCTAGAATTACTACGTTATGCGCACAGCAAACAAGTATAGACCAAATCGCCTAAATTGGAACAAAACATTGCCTGTTTGTTTTGAAAATGGTTTGCTACTCGCAAGTAGGCTAAAATGCAGGTTTTGCCACCCTCCAGTGGGCTTTAGAAAAGATGGTTTTGCCACTATCTAGTGGGCTAAAAACTAACAGTTTGAATGCATTATTCCAATTTAGGTAATTCAATCTCCATCCACAGGCATTCAAGCAATTATATCACATAAGAAAATAGCCTCATGGTAAGCATGCTGTCATGGCAACACTCACACACATGTAACGATGTTAAAGCATAAGAACTCACCGAGTACTCCGAGCCAAAACAGAAACTAGTTAGTATTCATATGCATAATCCAAGTTCATATTAAGATGGCTAATGCAACACATGCAAGATGCAACTATGATAGGCTCGGCTATTCTAAGATGGCATGCGAAATGCTACAGCTAACACATATTCAACTTGGAATTGAAATACAATGTAGTTAGTATGATGCGCCGAGCCCGGTGCATGCAAAACAAATGTATGGATGCACACATTCATAGCATAAGGTATGCTAAATTAAATATGACCTAATACTAACCATCAAAAGCAGGTAAGTAAAAGGGAGAAAAAAGTGGGGGGTTGGAAGACATGCACACACGCACCCACACTTGTTACAAATTCGCCCTCGCTCGGAGGGACCAAAAGAATAATACAATTTAATTAACCTACAAGCTAATTAAATATTACAGTCCACCTAATTAAGCAAGCAAATTAACTAAGCTAAGAATGTGGTAAAAGGCCTCGGGAAGAGGGTCCCATGCACGCATGCTCGGGTTTGCTCGGAAATCCAACGCCATGCACAAGTTTGCCTCTGTTTTCCCTGATCTGCTCCTCTGAAGATGGCACAATCCCCAAGGAACACTCTCTGGACATTTTCAAACACCACCGGCTAAGGGGAATTGTCACCGGCCATGGGAAATTCTCATCGGCCACAAATGAAGCTATCGGCCACCAATGCATGGCCGGTCGACACTGTATTTAGTTGACCGGCCATATCTTCCTGCAGAACCTGTTTTGACAGCAGCAGAGGGGCAAAACATGGCATGGCAATTCATTTCAAGCAATGTTTGCACCAACCACACTCCTTATCATGTTTATGACTCAAAGGAGCATGGTACTCGATTCTCGAACCACCAATCACGCATTTCCATGCGTGATGGCCCAAGAAACCAAGTGTGCATTTTCGATGTGGAATGAAATGCACATAAACAAACAATGAGCTCAACCTCTATCATACTCATGTCAAGAGGCAAAGCATGCATGCCAATGCAATGCATCCTAGGCATGTGAGCTAGTATGCAACATGGCAATGCAAACAAGCAAGCAATGAACAAGTATGCAAGCTAGTGGACATGCAAAACATGATGCAATCAAAGCATGCAAAGTGTAAGGCATGTAACAACATGTAAAGAGTGGACTTAAACTAATTTGGGCATCCCTATACTAGGCCCAAAACAGTGGCCAAAATGATGAAACAAAGGCATGAATACACACACAAGCATGCATGCACAAGGGCCTAAACATGGAGCATAAGCCATCAACTCTTCAAAGCATGAAAGGGATGAAAAATGCAAGTATGCAAGCTTGGAACATGGACTGAAATATGGTTTCTAATGATGCCAAATCATGAGAATAAGCCAAGTAAAGCATGCTAGTGACCCACATACCCAAGGCTAGTAAGCTAGAATGCAAAGGAGCTATACAAAGCATGGCAAGCATGACTCCAATGACCAAAAATAGTCCCTTAGCATACTAAACCAAGCATAAAAGCTTCACAAAGCTAGGCCAAAACACATGAGCATGGTAGTCTAAATGCTAGGCACATGTTAAGGCAAATCATGGCATTACAAGACATGTATGCAAGCTAAGCATGGTGTGTCTAAAGCAATTAAAAATAGTGCTATATCATGGAAAAATAAGCACAAATAACACTTAAGACATGGCCAACATGAACTCAAGAATGGTGCTCACATATGAGGCTAAAATGGCGTATATTGAAGACAACAAGGAAAGGGGGTGGCGCTCTCCTTCTTAGGACCTTAAACCACCATCCTCACCACTGAACTCCCTCAAGATTTCAGTGGTGAGGAGGCCCAAACAAGGTGGTCCCGGAGCTCACCAAAAATAGCACAAAATGGGGCCAAACAAGGCCTAAGAGGGGGTAAACGACCTCAAACACAAAAGTGGTCTTAAACAAACTTCAAGAGGAGCTC
This sequence comes from Camellia lanceoleosa, assembly GCA_025200525.1. Classification (NCBI taxonomy): domain Eukaryota; kingdom Viridiplantae; phylum Streptophyta; class Magnoliopsida; order Ericales; family Theaceae; genus Camellia; species Camellia lanceoleosa. The sequence goes on along the minus strand of CM045763.1, from coordinate 43,609,345 downwards.
AAAATAAGACTTTTTTCAGTTTATTACAAAGCTCAAAACAGCATGTAAGAGAGGCTAAAAGTGTGTGCAAAAACGGGAAATAAAGAGGGTAAGAAGCTAACCCTTTTAGCCTAGAAGCTCCAGCAGCTTATCGACCAAAAATGTAGACCTTCAACCTCTAAAAATGGCTTCCAAGACCCTTAGGTTGATGATGGAGGTGTTAGGCTAAGGGTTGGTGTGCAAAGGGGCTAAGAACCAAGCAATTTGGAGCTAAAATGGAGGAGATATGGAGAGAGATATATGTATGGAGCCTTAGACAAATTCTTGGAACCTCTTGAATGGAAGGATAGACTCTCTATTTATAGAGCAAGACAAGGTGCCAATCTTCTAAGAGAAGCTAACATAAAAAGGGTCAAGGGGGTCAAGTTTATCAAGGAAGCTAACCCAAAGGTCTAAGCTTCTCTTAGAAGCTTGGAGCAAAAGGGCCAAGAAGGCCAAGCTTCTTGGAGAAGCTAGACAAGGGTTCAAGCTCCTTGGAGAAGCTAGGGGAAAAGGGGCAAAAGGTGCAAGTTTCTCTTGGAAGCTTAGAAGGGTTCAAGCTTCTTGGAGAAGCTTGGAGCAAAGGTTCAAAAGGTTCAAGCTTCTTCAAGAAGCTAAAACCAAGGGTTCAAAAGGTTCAAGCTTCCTCAAGAAGCTAAAACTAGGGTTCAAAAGGTTCAAGCCTCCCCAAGAAAAGGTCTCGGCCAGAAAAAGTGTCCAATCGACCAACAAAGATGGCCGACCGACCACAAAATGTGCCGACCGGCCAAACATTTGGCCGATGGAAACAAAACAAAGTCGGTGGCCTCAAGCCATGGCCGGTGATATGTGGGGATGGCCATCAAGCCACTCCCTGCCCCTCGAAGGCAAAACACAAGTGTTTGGTGCAAAACCAAACACAAAATAATCGAGTCGAGAGATCCTGGGGCAAGGCGCGTAGTCGAGACCTCCGGGAACTCAAGACGAACACAAACATAGATGATCACCGAGTGTTCGAACGATGACGTCCAAGTCTTGAGGACGGTCAAAAATGGGGTGTCTACACCTCCCCTCCTTGTATCTTGTTTCAATGAGTAGATGGCCTAGCATGTGAGCATATTTTTTAACCTTTCTTTGACTTTATCTCGGCATGTTTTTGCTACTAATTTAGCATTCTTTAGCTCTATTTTGAGCCTTTTGGTCATATGAGTCTTGCCTTGTATGGTTGTAGTGTAAAAAGCCTTTACTAGCTTTGTGTTTTAAGGCCTCTAACATGCTTTGCTTGAGATGATTGCATGATAGCATCATTTAGCATGTGATTTCAGTGCATTTATCTCTGTCACACTCTCACATATTTTCACTCTTTCAGTGATTTTGAGAGTTGTGCTTTGAGCCTTGTTTGTGAGCCAATACATGAGCATGTTTTTCTTGCTTTTTGTGCTACCATCTTAGCAAGTTTTAGCCACTGTTTTGGCATGTTTAAGCTCTGTCCAGAGCTGGTTTGATCATTTGAGCTTGATATTGCATGCTTCTAGTGTAGTGCTCTTCACTAGCTTTAATGCTTTGGCTTTTAACATGTTGTGCATGTGTTGCTTGCATGTTTAGTTTTATTTTTCATGCCATTTCAGCACTGAAAAATCTGCAACCTCCCTTATTTCTTTATTTTTACATTTGTTTTGAGGATTGGTTAACCTTATGATTGTGTTTAAGCGTCAGATAGAGCTTGTGCTCAAAGGCTTTAACCCTCTTTTGAGGTTTCCTCCTAGCCAAAGGCATGATCTCTCTCATGTCTTAAACCATCCTTTGGTTGACCCCTCTCTTATTAGAGGACGTTCACATTGGACTTAATCGGTTAAAGGCTTAATCGGTAATGTAAAATGTGTAAACAAAAATGAGCAAAGTAAAACATGAACAAGATAAGCATTTGTGTTGCATTGCGTGTGTTTGGATAAAGCGTTAATCCAAACACAAGAAATCTGGTACGTTTCATACTCAAAGTGATGAAACGTGCCTATAGACACCCCATTTTTGACCGTCCTCAAGACTTGGACGTCACCGCTTGAACACTCGGTGATCATCCATGTTCGTGTTCGTTTGGAGTTCCCGGAGTTCTCGGCTACGCGCCTTGCCTCAGGACCTCCGAACTTGACCGTTTTGTGTCTGGTTTTGCACCAAACACTTGTGCTTTGCCTTGGAGGGGCAGGGAATGCCTTATGAGGCATCCCCACACACCACCGGCAGTGGCTAGAGGCCACCGGCTGGTTGATGTTGCAATCGGCACTATATTGTGCCGGTCGGCACTCTTTTTGGCAAAATGACCATTTTGCCCTGCCGACTACTGTTCAGTTGCTTTATGAGATATTTTAAGGCAGCTGTTTTGCATTAGTTTCCCCTCCATACACGTGTATGGAGGGATGAGCCCCTTTGGTGACTTAGCTTGTAAGCTTTGTTCCCTATAAGGAGAAGCTCTCTTCTCTTGGCTCAAGGGTTAGAAAAATTAGAGAGTTAGACATTTTAGACAGAGAAGAAGCTCTGGTTTTAGGTTAGAAATCCTATATCTATCCTATCTCTCTTTTCCTTGCTTATTTTGTACACTAGGTGCTTTAGTTCATACTATTGCACACAAGCACCTAGTGTTTCACCTTCCTTTGGTTACTGAGGTTCTAAAGGCTGGTTCTTGATATTTTTGGTTGGATTTGAGCTCAAGGAGGCAACAACATCAACCTTTGTGAAGAAAAGCTTCAAGGGTAAGAAACTAGTCATTTTTACCCCATTCTTGCACTCCATTTTTACCTATCTTTGAACTGTTTTTGTTCTTGGTGTTTAATATAAGAAAGTTCTATTTTTAGTCCTCTTGATAGTTCATTAAGAGTGCTTGGTGGTTTGGGTAGGTTTGACCACCTTTAGGCCTTGAAAAGGGTACTTTTTGTGCTGTTTTGTGAGAGATCCGAGACTTTGGTGTTAGGATCTCTTCACCACTGAAATCTTGAGGGATTTCAGTGGTGAAGATGGTGCCTTAGAGTCTCAAGAAGGAGAGGGCCACCCCCTCTCCTTGATGTCCTTGAAAAGGGCAAGATTTGGCCTCTCGAGAGAGCATAGTGTTGATTGTTTGTTGAGCATGTCTTGGCTGCATTTTATGTTTATTATGTCCTAATATGACATTGCCAAGTGTTGGTTTTAGTACTCTTTGCATGATTTGCATAGTTGCTTTGTAATGCCTCTTTAGTCCCTTAACATGCCTAGGTCATATGCCTTTATTTCTAGCATGTTTTAGGCCTAGATCCATGAAGCTTGTATGCTTATTTTAACATGTTTTAGGTCTGACCATAGTTATTTGGTTTGACTTTAGCATGCTTAACATAGCTCCTTTGCATTTGGCTTGTTGGCCTTAAGAGCATGAGAGTGTAGCATGTCTTGCTTGCTTTATTTTTGATGGTTTGGAACCATTTAACATGCTATTTCAGTCCCTTTGGTGTGCTTGTATGCTTTCCTAAGTCGCCTCTTTATTGCTTTAAAAGCGCATGTTGTATGCCTCATGTTTTGGCCTTTGTATGTGCCTTTACGCTTGGACCATTTATATGCCATCTAGGTGTTCCTTGGGTGTTGTTTAGGTCTGTCTTTGACATATTTTGAGTCCCCTTGACCTTGTGAGGCTTGGTGGGTTTGACCTTGGTTTAAGCCCTTCGGCTCGCCTTAAGTGCTTGGACCTTAATTGCATGTTTAGCTTGCCTTGTTGCTTGGTTTGGGCACCATGTTTAGCATGATTTCAGAGCTTTACAATGCATGTTAGTTGTCCACATTTAGCCTCTTTTGAGTGCGCTCGAGAATTGTTTGTTTATGCTTAAGTTGGTACCTTAACATATGCATGTGTGTGTATGTGGTGGCTTCCGTCTTTAGGGCATTCTGGCCACTGATTTTAGGCCTATTTGAAGTTGCCTAGATCATGTTTAAGACCATCATTTACTTGCTTGCATGCTACTTCATGTTTGCTTGTATGCTTGCATTGTTTGTCTATATGCTCATGTTGCATCCCTAGTTGACATGCTTAGGATTGCACACATAGGCATGCATGCCTTGTTCCTTGACTTGGTGATGGGAATTGGGCCTCACTTTGTTTGATTGGTTTGCCTGCATTTGAAATTAAAGTTGCACACTTGGTTCTTTGGGCCATCATGCATGGGAATGCGTGATTGGTGGCCCGAGAATCGAGGCATATGTCCCTTTGAGTCACAAATATGATAAGGGGCATGATTAGTGCATATATGCTTTGAATTGCATTGCCATGCCAGTATTTGCCCTCTCTTTCTGTGAGTTCTGTGGTTCTACAGACATTGATGCCGGGCCAAGTGTTTAGTGCCGACCGTGATCAATTTTGTACCAATAGATCAATTCAGTGCCGATGATCTCAATTCACTGCCGGTGGAAGTTTTGAGCAGCCGGTGGTGATCTCCAGCATCCAAGGAAGTATTCCTAGGGCTTTGACAGTCTTCTGAGATGCAAAGCAGGGAAAACAGAGGTAAGCTAGGCATGGCAGTGCAATTCCGAACGGACTCCGAGCGCGCGTGCATCCGGCCCACTTCCCGAGGTGACTTACTGTTTTTTTCCTTAGATTAATTAATTTGTAATATTTAATTAGCTTGCGTAGTTAATTATCTGTAATATTATTTTGGTCCCTCCGAGCGAGGGCGAATTTGTAATAAGTGTGGGTGAGTGTGTGTATGTCTTCCAACCCCCACTTCTTTCTTCCCTTTTATTTACCCGCTTGCGATGGTAGATTAGGGCACGTTTATTTTAGTATACCTTATGCAATGCATGCGTGCATCCATGCATTTGTTGACATGCACCGATCTCGGTACATCATACAAACTGAATTGTATCTTCAAATCTAACTTGAATACGTGCATCGAATGATTGCATTTCACATGCCATTTTAGGGTTAGCCGAGCCTATCCTAATTGCATTCTGCATGCGATGCATTAGTCATTCTAACATGAACTAGAGACATGCATGTTTGCTAACTAGTTTATTGTTTTGGCACGGAGTACGATGTAAGTATTTATGCTTTAGCATACCACATGCGTGTGAATGTTGCCATGACAGTATGCTTACCATGCGGCTAAGTGCTTATGTGAGATAAACTGTTTGAATGCCTGTGGGTGGAGGTTGGATTGCTTGAGTTGGGAAAACTTATTGAAATCCGTGTTTTAGCCTACTTGCGAGTAGCAAATTCCAAACCATTTTCAAAACGAACGGATATGCAATGTTTGTTTCCAAATTAGGCAATCTAGTCTATACTTGTTTGCTGCGCGCATAACATAGTAATTCTAGGTTAATAATTGGAATAATAGCATGTAATGTTTTCAAAAACGGATATCACGGTTAGTAGAGGCCGGTCTTCGGACCAGGCGAAAGGCAGTGCTCATAGCTGACCTTCCCCAATCGTACCCAAGCTCCCGAGCCAAGACACTTTGGTGATGACGGACACGTGGCCTTCGGCACCGAGTCAGGATTTCCTAAATTTCCCCATTAAAAAATATTTAGGTGGCGACCTTGTAATCTGGCAAAGCAGTCCATGTTTGGCACTACTTTTCAAAATAATCTGTTTTCTCAAACGATTTGCCTGAGTTGGACTCTTTGGTTCAGATTACGAACCGCAACAAACAAAAGGAAGTCCGAGCTGTAGAGAGAGGCCCCACGCGGGCGCGTCTACAGTTTCTGGCGACTCTGCTGGGGATTTTAGAGAGCTTGACTCGAACTCGTGATATCCCGTTTTGACTACACTTATGTGTTTCTTTGCATTGCATGTGCATTGGTACGCCTAGGAACACCGTGTTGGCCATCTGCTATTCCTGAGCGGTTCGCCGGAGGCTTGTCTTGTCAAGGCATGACCATAAGGCTGACCGGTTGCGGGCTCTGCCAGTATGGGAACACAAATCCCGGTTTTACCGGGGCACCCTTCTCGACCATTCGACCTAGTGCATGTTCGGAATCCATAATGACCATTCCAAACTAGGACAGGTTGCTTACCCGATTTTAGGTTGTTTGAAACCGCTGTGTGCGTAGTGAAACCCTAGTTCCTGACAAAATAGGACAGGGAAAACCCTACCCCGACATAGGGGTGTATTGGCTCTCTCTTACATGATTATGTGCTTTTAGAGTGTATCTCTACAGTGAACGCATATATCAGTTTGCAAGATTGGGTATCCGGCCTGAAGGCACCAGTATCAGCGTTGTTGAGAATCAGTTGCATCTGCGGGTATCAGTTCAGTTTTGATAAGTGATTCTGGGGAACAGTGTTCAGTAGTAGAGTGCAGTTGTCCGGCTACACCCGTATTTGATCTGTTTGGGGCTGAAATGCTGCTTGTTTTCCGTTTCAGTTCAGAGACTCGGAGATTTGATCAGCTAGTGTCTTCTCCTTGCTGAGGCAGGACTGAACATGACGCAGAACTCAGAAGAGATTGTGGTCATGACGGCCGCGTTGGGTCAGGAAATCACCCCACAGGATGAAGCTGCTGTTGGCATACCGCATCCACCTAGGTCGCCCGCCGCACAGCCAATTTGGACCCCTCAACTATACCAGGCTCGCGAGCCTACTATGTTTGAACTAATGGGGATGATAGGTGATCTCCAAAGGTCTGTGACAGATCTCGCCTATGGAATGTCAGTTTCGCCACCGGCTACACCATATGCCGGAGGCTTTATACCCCAAGAGCCCCCGCTGTTGGGCCGAATTGTCATCGAACTCAGCCAACCGGAGATGACCTCCAGCTATGGCAATGACTCATCAAACCAAGTTCTAGATCGGGCTGAGGCCATAGACAAAGGCAAGACGAAGGCCGAGGCCGACCTTATCGAACAACTGCTGTGGGCAGTAGAGGCTTTGAAAGCCGGGGGAATGAACAAGCAACAAATATCTGCAGTTTTGGCAAAAGCCATGGAGGATGCTTTCCCCATTCCGCCTGAGGCGCTCGATCAATCGAAAAACTGTAGGCCCGTCAAAGCTGAACAATTCTTCCTTCCAAATTTTACATCCGAAAGGGATCAGAAGTCCAAAGCCGCACCCGCTGATCCGTTTGCTAGTGCATCTAGCAAGAGTGCTCCAAAGTACCAGCCCCGAGGGCGCAGGGTCTTTCATGCTCTCTATATGCCATTGTCCAAGGCATTGCAGATCCTTGCTGAAAGGGGACACCTTAAGCCCCTGGAGCCTCGGCCGCTCCCGAAGAATCTCCCAGCCACACATGATGCTTCCTCCAGGCGCATGTCATCGCCAGATCGCCATGCCACTGACAATTGTTTCCGCCTCCGGCACGAGGTGCAAGATTTGATTGATAACGAAGTTATCCTCCCCCTCCACCTCAGCAAAGTACGTCACCACTCAGTTGTTGGATTTTGAAGATACAGATACCGTGAGTATGTAAGCAGAAGGTGAACCGCCTGCGGGCAGTGTCTGGTACATTTTTGGATATGGTGTTTGGCACGCATTTTTTAGCACCTGCCAACGCTAGTTTTGTAAATCCTGACTTGGGTGTCGAGTCAATCTTTTGTTTTGTTTTGAGTCTGTCTCATTGTCTTAAGTCAGTCCTTTTGCTTAAGGGTCTGTCTAATTGTAATGAGTCAGTCCCTCTTATATAGAATACAAGGTGATTTCGGGGTTGTTGCCTCAAACACCGTTTTGTCTTATAAATAGTTGTTTTTGCTTTTTTGAGCCTGTTTCTGTCGAGGAGCCAGTCATGCCAGCAAATCTGAATGGAACAGCTGTGGTTATCACGTTCCGTGTTTATTGCTATTTGAGTTAGCCGTGCCAGGAGATGTGAATGGAACGACAGTACATACCATCTACGCTCTTGTGCCTTAAACATCGTCGTAATGACCTAAGTTTTTCAAAACTCTTTTGAACACTGCGGTGATATATATATAAAAAAAACGAAGAGGAAGGAATTCCTTGGGTTTTTGCAAAATTTTGATCATTTTGAGAGAAAGAGAAGCCTGCTAAACTTTTAATGAATGAAATCATGCTTGTCGGCGTGAGTACTGAGAAGGATCCGGGTTCGACCCAGACTGGTTCCACACTATCTTCAACGCGAATGATTTGTCGCTTTCTTAAAAACTTTCAAAAACAAAATGTTTTGCGCGGTCTTGCGAAGGCCGGTGCTGGAACCGCTCTTGAGATTACGCGGCCCAGGATCGCTCTCGGTCTCAAGATTCAATTCATTTGTTGCAAACTGGAACCCGTTCAAAACATTTCAGTGTCATGAAACGCCTGTGTGGCCCATTTTGAAGCAGCCCTCAAGCAAGAGGCACCAAAGCCGGATTAAGGAGATCAGCTCCCACCAGGCAAGGCTCATGAAACAACTGTGATGGATTTTTCTGCAAATCAACACCACAGTCACTCTCTCGGATACAGAGGGCTTCACACTCAAAACCATTTAGCATGGGCTAGCTACACTTTTACCCTTTGAGAAGCTCGCTGGGCCGAAAACCCGGAAGGGCGACCCAGGCAAAAGTTAGAGCAAAGAAAAAATACAAAATACAAAAAAGAAATACAAAAATACAAAAAATGCAAAAAGAAAAGAAAAGAAAAATGCAAAAAATAAGAAGAAAAATGAATGAAAAGAATAGAAAAAAAGAAAAGAAAAAGAAAAACATAGCTCGCAAGGTCGAAAACCCGCATTGGGCACCTTGGCAAAAGTTAGAGCCTAAATAGTGAAGGTTAAAATACCCGAGTGTGCCTTAACCGGAACTACGTAAGGCTTGATTCCCATGTTTGGGATACGTAGGCAACTTCATCCTAAAGTCCAGCCCCCAACGCTTCCATAGCGTCTCAGTCCATGTCATGGTTTTGTTCACTTATGCCTCTCCCGAATCCATTGTCTCGATTGCAGCAACCTGGAACTACGTGATTAACTTCCTCTTGAAGTCCAAACCACCAACACCTTCCAGGTGACTGTGTCCATATATTGATTCAAATCGTCTTCGTCTCCTCCGCGTCCGAGGGTCCGATCGTCGTCAATAAGGACTGGCTTACAACGTGCCGTGGCATCATCCAAACAAGGGGCAACTTTCCGTTGCCATGCATTGCCGTAAGTTACCCTGAGTTACCGTCCAAACCAGGGGCAACTTTCAGTTGCCTTATCTCCCTTTAAGCCAGGGGCAATTTCCCATTGCCTCCGATCCGAGGTTGCATATCTCGAGGGTAAGTTCCGCGCTCGTTGAGCGTTGACTGTTTGCAAAAATAGTTTTTCAAAATTTTCACTGAAGTTGACTTATTTTCTCGAAAACTGTTTCATTTTCAAAATTGGACCATGTTTGGGCCCAAAAAGGAGAATTTTCAGTGCTCACAGCCTGACTCACATGATTTCAAATCAAAAATCGAACGAGTGTGTTAATCCGACTCTCATTCTTGATCAGAACTGTTTTAGAAAGCAAACAAAAATGGTCAAAATGACGAACTAGGGGCATAGTTGAGTCGGGTGTTCCACCTCCCCCCTTTGTTATCAACGCACTCGCCAGAAAGGCACTCCATCCGTCAGAAGGAATAGCCGTGAGCTAATAGTGTTGGGTGTGAACCCGCAGCCTCTCGTTCACCCATCAACCACTTTGGGGAGGGATGAAAAAATGAGAGAGTAAAGAATAGAGAGGTGTAAGTTGAGAGAAAAGCGAGGAAAAGGGTTTTTGTGAGAAAAACCGAGCTTGAAGGCCGAGTGATGTGAGTATCACAAATCAGGAAGGGTGGGAATGATACCAGGAGAACTTGGCTCCTCGAGGTTTGAGGTCTTTTCGTAAACATGTCCGTGTGTCGTGTCTTTTGACCTGTCGGTCTCGATTTGTTCTAGTTCTAAGTTTTCTTCGAGTGTGTCTCATTCTTTTAGGTCGTGTGCCTTTTGTTATTTGATTGAGTCTGTCTTGCTGCGGTAGGCTCGACACCCTGGTTGAAAACCCTCCTTTACTTCAAAAAAAAAATCGTTGTACTCGGAATGCTGTGCCACTCTCTACATCTATGCGAGGCAGGAGAAGGAGAAGAGAAAATTTGGGACATCCGAGCGTGTTTCGACTGCAACCGTGTCAGCTTTCGTGGTCCGTCTTGTCAGATCAGGGCTGTTTGTTCAATGTTGGCTGTGTGCTGAATGAACCGAATGCTGTGTTATGGGCTATATGCAGGTCAATCCCCAGTAGAGCATGGGCTGTATATCCAGATTGAGCAGTGATTTGTATGAGTTGTTTTGTTGATTAGTTGTTTGGTTATCCGATTATCATAGTGCAATTGCTCAAGTTTTAGACAACAGATCAATATCATTTACATTTCAGGTGTGACATGATGCAATGCAGTGCAAGGTATGAAATATACACAAATGTGAACACTCTGTTCAGACAAAAAAGTTTGTTTCATTTCATAATCTGTCTCGAGCACATCAGTTTTGGGAAACAAAAACCTGCCTGCCGCAGTACAAAAGTACTCTATCTACCAACAAAAGAGAAAAGTACAAGAAAAGAAAAGGAAAACAGCAAAATCTGTATCAAATGTCCAAAATGGCTCCGGGGCCGTCAATCCGTCCTGGTCCTCTTCCTGGACGAAGGTCCAGGAACATCATCAACAAGGGCACCACCAGAAGCATCGCCGTCCGAGCTCGAGTCCGAGCCATCACCGGTCTCCTCCGCCTCTGTCTCCTCCTCAGACTCATCATCCGGAACTGGAGCCCGCGAGCTGCTCCCGACATGAGAGTGTCCTCCTCTGGTACGGGGGAATCTCCTGCCATCCCGAGTAGAAATAGGAGGTCCAGTCGGAGCACCACCCACTGGAACACCACCCGTTGGAGGAATCGGGAAGGGAGGCTAAAAAGTACGAAAGGCAAATGCATCAGTATACATGAATCAGTGCAGAATGCAGTGTATGAATACAGAATATGAATGCCGTGAGCAGTGAACCAGTGCAGAATGCAGTGTATGAATACAGAATATGAATGCCGTGAGCAGTGAACCAGTGCAGAATGCAGTGTATGAATACAGAATATGAATGCCGTGAGTAGTGAACCGGCGTAATGCAAAGGCATGAATCTGAATATGAATGTCGTAGCGGTTTATCGACAGAATGCACGAGTATGAGTACAAAGGTATTAAGTGCCGTGAGGGCTGGGTATCCAGTGTTGCGTTATGCATCAGATTATGTGAAGCAGTTTGTGTATGGTTTGAAGCCATGACAGAAAGAACATACCGGAAGGCCGTAAAAGGCTAAGAACTCGAAGGTCCGCTGCAGCATCCCCGCCATGGAGGCATTCATCTCCAATGACCGCCGGGTGTACTCAGAAGACGCCTGCAAGGGAATCAGATGCATCAATGTTCTGTGGAATATCAAATAAACTAAAATGAAATGACTGTACAGAAGTGCAGTAATACATACCGGAGGCAAGTCGGGGATACCGACAAACTCGTGATCAGTCGGCGGAGGGGCGAAGGGTATCTGATAGGTCGCCCCATCCGACCCCCGGAAAGACAGTGAAGCGGGTAGAGCGGGCCAACTGGCCTCCCGTCCTCTCTGGACTCCGCCCCTGCCGCGGACTCGAGCCCTCCTCGGCGCTCCTCCTCCTACTCCTGCTCCGGCCGCTGGCGCCGCGGGTCTCTCTCTCTCAGCTCGATAGCCACCGCTCAGGGGCCGCATAATGAAGGTCCGGACGTACTCTGAGTAATCGCCCTCGCCTCTGAAGCCGTCTGCCTCCCAGCCGAGGGTGTAGTCCGCCATCTGATCAGCAGTGAATCTCTCTGTGTCCCGCATGTGCTCAGGAGGATGCACCGGGACTATCTGCTCAGGTAACCCTGAGGTCTGACGCAAGAAGCTCTCGCCCAGGTACCAAGCCCGACAGACCGGGCCCTTCAGCAAAATTCGGTAACGTGAGGTATCATCGGCGCCGACAAACCGATCCCTCATCACCGCAGGCAGTGCAGTCCACGGTCGCCAAGTGATCTGAAATGAAATACAGTTTGTTACCAACTGATATCGCAAATATACAGTGGAAAAGTGAAGCTTAAACGAACTATAAGTAAGACATACCTCGGCAGGAGTGATGGTGTCGAAGTAACGGCGGAAGAAGCTGAATGTCTCCCGCGGCCTCCGGGCGCATCTCCCATCAAAGCGGCGCGAGAAGGGGACGACCAGAGGGGTCTCTGCATCGGGTACAGGAGCGAGCCTAGGAAAGTAGGCGTAAACCCACAACTGCAAGGTGAATACCAGAATGCTTATCAGAAAAAGCAGAATACAGAATAAAGCAGAAATAACAGAGCCGTGTGTTGTGTAGTGTATTGGTGTGGTATATTGAGCAGAGTGTGCAGTGTGAGCAGTGTACAGTCAGTGTAAAGCAGAGTACGTGTGTGCCATGTGTACAGTATACAGTAAGTGTGAAACAGACTACAGTGTGTGCAGTGTGCAGAGTACAGAAAATGAAAAGCAGAAATGTAAAGCGGAAAAGGAAATGTACCTCCCAAGCGCGCCAATAGCCCCCAAGCAACTGTCCGCTGCCGCGGGAGACTGAGCTCATATAGCCGTAGAGGGTGGCCAGAGCCGCACCACCCCAATCAAAACGCAAGATGTCCCGGACATCCACCAGTGCGCTTAGAAGGCAGAGGGGCACTGTGTTCGCCCGGTCGGCGAAGAGAGTCGTCCTGAACAGAAACATCAGAAAGCTGCGTGCATACCTCTCTACGGCCTCTGGGGTCATCGGAACTGCATCAACAAGAAGAGGCTGCACCCGAAACTGCACCTCGAACCAAGAATACCGGACAAAGCCGGGACGCGCGAGAGGTGGAGCCGCGCCAAGCAAGTAGACCTGAGCCGCGGTCCACTCATCCATGTCTGTATCAAAAGGGATCGGATCACCCCCGACCCCGATGCCAATGAGCACCGAGAAATCGTAAGGGGTCATCGTCATGTCCCCAGTCGTCGACAAATGGAATGAGTCGGTGGTGTCCCACCACCTCTCTGCCAGGGCCGCTAAAAGAGGCCTGCAAGCAGTAAGCCGAGTCAGACCCCTGCAGAAGGAACCGAAGCCCGCCTCGTCCACGATGTGGCGAACCGCCTCGGGAAGCTCCGCGTACCAATCCCGAGCTGCGATGTTCCCATACCCGCGGATGGAATGGGAATCTCTCTGTTTTCAAACAAATAATTGTGAAGCAATATGAAATGTATAGTTTTTGAATAAGCAGTCAAAATCAGTGTAAATGTAGCATGCGTGCATACTTTCAGATTCAAACAGATACTGGGTGTCGGTGTGTTTACAGTAAACTACAACATGTGATGTATCTGAGTGGTTCAGTGCAAATGTGGCATGCGTGCATATTTTCAGATTCAAGCAGATGTCGGGTGTCGGTGAGTTTGCAGTGAAATGCGGTGTGTGCCGTGTGTTCGGGTGATTGAGGCTAGTGCAGTGTGTATGCATGTGTCCGTCTTAAACAGGTATCAGTTGTAAGCATGATTGCGATCAACTACAATGTACAGCATATCAGAGCTAAGTAGTTAAAGAACAGATTCAGCTATGGCAGTTAACAGTTCTACATTGCAGAAAGTAAAACAAAAAATGTTACCTCGGAAGCACCGAAGGATAGGTGAGAGGTCGGCTCGCGCAAGAGGAGCTCCGGGTCCAGTGCTCGGTCAAAGCTGCGAAAGTGGCGGAGTCCATCCGGTGGTAGCACATGAATCGCGGGGTGGTATGTCGCCGGGTTGAAGGGACGCTCGCTCAGCGGGAGGAGCTCGACCCCGGGATCCATCTCGCGATCCGGGGGAGTCCCGACGTGTGGAATATCATCAGCCATGGCGATGGTGGTGAGAAAATGGCCGGAAGAGCCGGAATGTGAAAAGTCAACCGAAAAAGTCAACCCCGAGCGGGCCGAGAATGACCGGGAAGGCCGGAAGAGGGAAAGGCACGGAAATGAAGAGGAAATCGAAGGGAACAAGTCCCGAAAAAGCGGAAATAGCAAAAGAGACACCGAAACAAGGATTTGTTCGGTTGAAAATGTGCGAAACGCGAAGGTATTCGCGAATCGAACGATGAAATCAAGCCTAAAACGCGAGAAAAAGCAAGGATCGAAGGCCGAAAATGTTCTAGAGAGAAGGGGGAGGAGATTTCGGCGGTATAGAAGTAAAGAGAATAGGGTTTCAAGCCCTATTTTATAAAACCCGAGGCAAAATGTCAAAACTGCCCCGATTCAGCAATTTTTGGCCGGTCGGCACTATTTTGTGCCGGTCGGCACAATATTGTGCCGGTGGAACTTTTCCGCAGCCGGTGGCCAGCCGGTGGCCACCTAGTCCAGCCGATGATGATCCCACAGACTTTTTTAGGCCATTTGGGTATTTTCTGGTCTTCATAGCTCGAGAAAATGCAAGAAAGTGCATCCCCGATGCTCAATTGGCCCTCCGTTTTGACCTCGGACCGTGTCTTCTGTGCATAGCACTCAAATTCAAGCAAAGATTGTATCCTTTTGTCTTTTACAAGATTCAAAAGTTGCCCCGTGTGCGTTGCATATATCCATCGCGTTGTCTAATGCATCGCGCTATCTTGCGCATCATATTGCATTTGGCATGCATTCATCGCGCTATTTTGCGCAGCGCACTATCTTGTGCATTATATTTCATTCGCGCTATTTTGCGCATTGCGCCGTTTGGCGCACCCTCATTGCACTCCATTTTCCATTCTTTGAGGCACGCGTACCTCATTGCACTCCATTTTCCATTCTTTGAGGCACGCGTACCTCATTGCACTCCATTTTCCATTCTTTGAGGCACGCGTACCTCATTGCACTCCATTTTCCATTCTTTGAGGCACGCGTACCTCATTGCACTCCATTTTCCATCCTTTGAGGCACGTGTACCTCATTGCACTCCATTTTCCATCTTTTGGGGCACGCGTACCTCATTATACTTCATTTCTCATTTTACATTGGCATGCGTGTCTCATGTGTGTTGTGCATCATTTAGCACGCCCGGTCTGGCGAGACCTTAAACACGAACGGTCTGGCGAGACCTTAAATACACACGGACTGACGAGACCTTAAACACACACGGTCTAGGAGACCTTAAATCCTCTGAAGGTGCAAGACCTTCGTTGCTTCAGCACACACAATTCATGCATTGTCGTGCATTCGTAAGGCCGCGCGTTGGCGCACATTTCAAACATCATGCATCATGTACATTTCAAAAAACAAAAAAAAACATACATTGTCATGCATACATTTTGCATCCGGTCTAGGAGACCTTAAATCCTCTGAAGGTGCAATTCCTTTGGTGTTCGTCGTGCCCGAACGACTTTCGGCGGTCTGGTAAAGCCACCTGCCTGTGTTTGCGGTGAGTTCCTAGAAGACCAACTGGGATGGTAAAAACTAGAGTTCGAACGGCTTATGCCTAGAACGCAAAGGTTCGGGATTTCCGAGACTAAAGTCTGGTTTAAATACCCAGGGGGTGTACCCTCGGCTAGAAATCTGTATGGAAGCCCCATAGGTTGAGGTGGCATGTCTGTGCCTCAATTCTGGATGCTGAGCCAACCTAGTATATCGCCCTGTTGGTAAGATAGGGAAAACTGTAATCATAGCCCTTGCATCATACTGCATATGTCATGCATTTCAAAAAAAAAAATTCAAAAACCAAAAACACACGCATATGTCATGCATCATTCTAAATACTGCATATGTCATGCATTTCAAAAATCAAAAAAAAAAACATGCATGTGTCACGCATTTCGTTGTAGTATCGTGCATATGTCACGCATTATCTGTAAATACCCATTTCCATTGCATTGTAGCTTGCATGCGTCTACTGCATCATCCTCCATTTATGGCTTGCGCCTTTCTTTGTTGAGCTTGGTCTGGTATGTGCCCTTACTTTTCACGTTGAAGCACGGTTCTGCATGTGTATCGCGCCTACTCCTTGATGAACTTGGTTTGAGGTTGCGGCACCTTTTCTGTGTTAGACATGGTTTGTATGTGTGCATGCCTTTCCTAGGCAAGATTTGGTTTGGCCCGCGCGCCATATCCATTGTACCCATTTCCATTGCATTGTAGCTTGCATGCGTCTACTGCATCATCCTCCATTTATGGCTTGCGCCTTTCCTTGTTGAGCTTGGTCTGGTATGTGCCTTTACTTTTCACGTTGAAGCACAGTTCTGCATGTGTATCGCGCCTACTCCTTGGTGAACTTGGTTTGAGGTTGTGGCACCTTTTCTGTGTTGGACATGGTTTGTATGTGTGCATGTCTTTCCTAAGCAAAATTTGGTTTGGCTCGCGTGCCATATCGATTGTACATATTACATTGTGGTGTAGTTATTGCGTCCGGCATTAGGATCATTATTCTCTCCCCAGCGGGTCGTTTCCCCACTTATGTCATTCCACCCAATACTTGTTCTTGTGTTCGTGTGAAGTACTCATAGATCAGACATCATTCTATGGGAGACGAACTTGTTACCTCCATCAATCTATTTGACATTTGTGTGGATTCGAACCGCTCCGGTTTGAATCATGATTCAATTGCCCTGCATGTAGTTTCAATTGCGTATAGTTTCAATTGCATTACATATTAGTTGCATTATTCATACATTGTTGTTGTATATATTGCATATCATTTTGCATTCATTTTGCATTGTCATGCATATTGCTAACAATATTGCACCTGCTAAGTTTGCTTTCTTTGCAGGCACGATATTGTATGTACGGCTCATTTGAGGCCGGTGCAACCGGACGAGCCGCGCAGGTATTGTATCCTCCGCGTGAGACGTTTTGAGAATTGCATAATTCTCTTACATCCTTTCTGCATTGTAGTGTAGTTTGGCGCATGCTAGCTTATAACTGTCGCATGTGTGCTTCATCACAGCTTTCTTTGCATGATCATAAGTTATGCTCGGCCTTTTGCATCGTCAGTTGCATCTTGCCCCGGCCTACGGGCGCATACCTTATCTGCGGCTTGTATGCCTGTGCCTGAACTACGCTGGTTTGATTCCTGGAGGGATACGTAGGCAGCTTGCGAGTTCAACCATTTGCGCTTTGTATGCTTGTCCAAGTCTTCGGCCTTGTCAAAAATGGGTCGTCTCTGGGCTTTGACATTCACTCCCGTCATTGTTATGACTTTCGAGTTCTGTCAAAGAGGGGCAACTGTAGACACCCCATTTTTGACCGTCCTCAAGACTTGGACGTCACCGCTTGAACACTCGGTGATCATCCATGTTCGTGTTCGTTTGGAGTTCCCGGAGTTCTCGGCTACGCGCCTTGCCTCAGGACCTCCGAACTTGACCGTTTTGTGTCTGGTTTTGCACCAAACACTTGTGCTTTGCCTTGGAGGGGCAGGGAATGCCTTATGAGGCATCCCCACACACCACCGGCAGTGGCTAGAGGCCACCGGCTGGTTGATGTTGCAATCGGCACTATATTGTGCCGGTCGGCACTATTTTGTGCCGGTCGGCACTCTTTTTGGCAAAATGACCATTTTGCCCTGCCGACTACTGTTCAGTTGCTTTATGAGATATTTTAAGGCAGCTGTTTTGCATTAGTTTCCCCTCCATACACGTGTATGGAGGGATGAGCCCCTTTGGTGACTTAGCTTGTAAGCTTTGTTGCCTATAAGGAGAAGCTCTCTTCTCTTGGCTCAAGGGTTAGAAAAATTAGAGAGTTAGACATTTTAGACAGAGAAGAAGCTCTGGTTTTAGGTTAGAAATCCTATATCTATCCTATCTCTCTTTTCCTTGCTTATTTTGTACACTAGGTGCTTTAGTTCATACTATTGCACACAAGCACCTAGTGTTTCACCTTCCTTTGGTTACTGAGGTTCTAAAGGCTGGTTCTTGATATTTTTGGTTGGATTTGAGCTCAAGGAGGCAACAACATCAACCTTTGTGAAGAAAAGCTTCAAGGGTAAGAAACTAGTCATTTTTACCCCATTCTTGCACTCCATTTTTACCTATCTTTGAACTATTTTTGTTCTTGGTGTTTAATATAAGAAAGTTCTATTTTTTAGTCCTCTTGATAGTTCATTAAGAGTGCTTGGTGGTTTGGGTAGGTTTGACCACCTTTAGGCCTTGAAAAGGGTACTTTTGTCTTTTTGTGAGAGACCCGAGACTTTGGTGTTAGGATCTCTTCACCACTGAAATCTTGAGGGATTTCAGTGGTGAAGATGGTGCCTTAGAGTCTCAAGAAGGAGAGGGCCACCCCCTCTCCTTGATGTCCTTGAAAAGGGCAAGATTTGGCCTCTCGAGAGAGCATAGTGTTGATTGTTTGTTGAGCATGTCTTGGCTGCATTTTATGTTTATTATGTCCTAATATGACATTGCCAAGTGTTGGTTTTAGTACTCTTTGCATGATTTGCATAGTTGCTTTGTAATGCCTCTTTAGTCCCTTAACATGCCTAGGTCATATGCCTTTATTTCTAGCATGTTTTAGGCCTAGATCCATGAAGCTTGTATGCTTATTTTAACATGTTTTAGGTCTGACCATAGTTATTTGGTTTGACTTTAGCATGCTTAACATAGCTCCTTTGCATTTGGCTTGTTGGCCTTAAGAGCATGAGAGTGTAGCATGTCTTGCTTGCTTTATTTTTGATGGTTTGGAACCATTTAACATGCTATTTCAGTCCCTTTGGTGTGCTTGTATGCTTGCCTAAGTTGCCTCTTTATTGCTTTAAAAGCGCATGTTGTATGCCTCATGTTTTGGCCTTTGTATGTGCCTTTACGCTTGGACCATTTATATGCCATCTAGGTGTTCCTTGGGTGTTGTTTAGGTCTGTCTTTGACCTATTTTGAGTCCCCTTGACCTTGTGAGGCTTGGTGGGTTTGACCTTGGTTTAAGCCCTTCGGCTCGCCTTAAGTGCTTGGACCTTAATTGCATGTTTAGCTTGCCTTGTTGCTTGGTTTGGGCACCATGTTTAGCATGATTTCAGAGCTTTACAATGCATGTTAGTTGTCCACATTTAGCCTCTTTTGAGTGCGCTCGAGAATTGCTTGTTTATGCTTAAGTTGGTACCTTAACATATGCATGTGTGTGTATGCGGTGGCTTCCGTCTTTAGGGCATTCTGGCCACTGATTTTAGGCCTATTTGAGGTTGCCTAGATCATGTTTAAGACCATCATTTACTTGCTTGCATGCTACTTCATGTTTGCTTGTATGCTTGCATTGTTTGTCTATATGCTCATGTTGCATCCCTAGTTGACATGCTTAGGATTGCACACATAGGCATGCATGCCTTGTTCCTTGACTTGGTGATGGGAATTGGGCCTCACTTTGTTTGATTGGTTTGCATGCATTTGAAATTAAAGTTGCACACTTGGTTCTTTGGGCCATCATGCATGGGAATGCGTGATTGGTGGCCCGAGAATCGAGGCATATGTCCCTTTGAGTCACAAATATGATAAGGGGCATGATTAGTGCATATATGCTTTGAATTGCATTGCCATGCCAGTATTTGCCCTCTGCTGCTGTGAGTTACAGGGTTCTGCAGACATTCAGTGCCGGCCGGCAGTGTTTAGTGCCGACCGGCAATCAATTTGCAGCCGATGGATCAATTCAGTGCCGATGATATCAATTCACTGCCGGTGGAAGTTTTGAGCAGCCGGTGGTGATCTCCAGCATCCAAGGAAGTATTCCTAGGGCTGTGACAGTCTTCTGAGATGCAGAGCAGGGAAAACAGAGGCAAGCTAGGCATGGCAGTGCAATTCCGAACGGAATCCGAGCGCGTGTGCATCCGGCTCTCTTCCCGAGGCGACTTACTATTTTTTTCCTTAGATTAATTAATTTGTTAATTTAATTAATTTGTAATATTTAATTAGCTTGCGTAGTTAATTATCTGTATTATTATTTTGGTCCCTCCGAGCGAGGGCGAATTTGTAATAAGTGTGGGTGAGTGTGTGTATGTCTTCCAACCCCCACTTCTTTCTTCCCTTTTATTTACCCGCTTGCGATGGTAGATTAGGGCACGTTTATTTTAGCATACCTTATGCAATGCATGCGTGCATCCATGCATTTGTTGACATGCACCGAGCTCGGTACATCATACAAACTGAATTGTATCTTCAAATCTAACTTGAATACGTGCATCGAATGATTGCATTTCACATGCCATTTTAGGGTTAGCCGAGCCTATCCTAATTGCATTCTGCATGCGATGCATTAGTCATTCTAACATGAACTAGGGACATGCATGTTTGCTAACTAGTTTATTGTTTTGGCACGGAGTACGATATAAGTATTTATGCTTTAGCATTCCACATGCGTGTGAATGTTGCCATGACAGTATGCTTACCATGCGGCTAAGTGCTTATGTGAGATAAACTGTTTGAATGCCTGTGTGTGGAGGTTGGATTGCTTGAGTTGGGAAAACTTATTGAAATCCGTGTTTTAGCCTACTTGCGAGTAGCAAATTCCAAACCATTTTCAAAACGAACGGATATGCAATGTTTGTTTCCAAATTAGGCAATCTAGTCTATACTTGTTTGCTGCGCGCATAGCATAATAATTCTAGGTTAATAATTGGAATAAGAGCATGTAATGTTTTGAAAAACGGATATCACGGTTAGTAGAGGCCGGTCTTCGGACCGGGCGAAAGGGGGTGCTCATAGCTGACCTTCCCCAATCGTACCCAAGCTCCCGAGCCAAGACACTTTGGTGATGACGGACACGTGGCCTTCGGCACCGAGTCAGGGTTTCCTAAATTTCCCCATTAAAAAATATTTAGGTGGCGACTCTGTAATCTGGCAAAACAGTCCATGTTTGGCACTACTTTTCAAAATAATCTGTTTTCTCAAACGATTTGCCAGAGTTGGACTCTTTGGTTCAGATTACGAACCGCAACAAATAAAAGGGAGTCCGAGCTGTAGAGAGAGGCCCCACGCGGGCGCGTCTACAGTGCCACATTTCTTGGTCACCGTCACCCTTGATCATGCATGATAGGGTGGTGGCCATTTGAGTCTTATATGTGCATTCATTAAGCTTGTACAAGCTTGACTCTTTGGCCATCATGCATGAAAATGTTTGATTGGTGGCTTGAGAGCCAAGTGCCATACTCCTTTGAGCTTGAGACATGATAAGGAGGATGACAGTACACACATTCCTTGAAGAATACACCGCTTTGCCTCTGTTTTCTCTCCATTGCAACAAAAAAGAGAATTCGAGAACGGTGGCCGATCATCACCAGTGGTGGCCGACAACCACAAACGGTGGCCGACCGGCCACCAGTTGAAAAGTTATTCAAAGTGTTCCTGTCTTGGAGCAAAAGCAGTCTGTTAATTGGTTTAAGGTTCAGAGATCAAAGGAAAGTGCAAACAGAGGTATCCAAAGGCAAGGCGGTGGATTTTCATAATGAAGCCAACGAAGCATGCATATCTCCCTCGCCCGCGAGGTCACTTTATTGCTTCACTAGCTAGTTATAGTTAATTATTACATGTATTGTAATTAATTAGTTTAATATGTTTTGTAATATTTTAATTAGCTTAGCATAGCTAGTTATTCAATTCGGTTTGTAATTAATTAGCTAGAATAGTTAATTAGTTGTTTTGTAATAATTAGCTTAGCTTAGTGTAGCTTAGCTTATTTATTCGGACCCTCCTTCGAGAGGACACAATGTTGTAAATAAGCGTGCGTGTGTGTGTGCATGTCTTCCAACCCCACTTCTGTCTCCCTTTTGCTTAACTGCTTTCGATGGTTAGTTTATGGTCATTTTCAATTAGCATACCTTATGCTTATCATGCGTGCATCATTCATTTGTCTTGCATGCACCGAGGCTCGGAGCATCATTCAAATTGCATCGTATTTCAATACTTCTTTGAATACATGTATCAAATTGTTGCATTTATATGCCATCTTAGATAGCCGGGCCTATTAGTTGCATATTGCATGTGTTGCATTAGGCATCTAACATAGTTAGGATCATGTATGTTTCTAACTAGCTTTTCTTTTGGCTCGGAGTACTCGGTAAGCCTTTACGCTTTAGCATACTTGCATAAGTGTGAGTGTTGCTATATTTCGTATGCTTGCCATGAGGCTATTTGCTTAAGTGCTTAACTGTATGAATGCCTGTGGGTGAAGGCTTTGTTGCTTGAATTGAAACAATTCGATGATTGTGAGTTTTAAGCCCACTTTACGAAGTGGCAAATCATGTTTTTAAGCCCACCTGAGGGTGGAAAATCCGCGTTTTAGCCTACTTGAGAGTGGCACCTTTAAACCATTTTTGAAAACAAACATGAATTGTTTTGTTCCAAGTCTTGCGACTTAGTCTATACTTGTATGTGTGCGTCACATAGTAAAGTTAGATTAATAACCGGATAAGGACACATGAGGTTTATAAAACAACATATCATGATTAGTAGAGGCCGATCTTTGATCGGGTGAGCGGGGGTGCTCATTTCAGGACCTTCCCCTCTCGTACCCAAGTTCCCGAGCCGAGGCAACTTTGGTGATGACGGACACGTAGCCTTTGGCACGAGTCAGGGTTTTCTAAATTTCCCAAAAATAAAATATTTATGTGGCGTCTCTGTAATTTGGCAAAGCAGTCCAGTTTGCCATTATTTGATTTAAAATCTGATTTTCCAAAATGATTTGCCGGATTGGACTCTTTGGTGATTTATCAGTCTTACATTGCACTTTGTGAGATTAGATTTAGAACTGTGACATAAGTCTGAACTCTAGTAAGACCAATTCGTGCCTGTCCGAAAGGGGGGCGCACGAAGAATGTCGAGTCTACACACACGCAGTGCTTACCACACAAATACCATAAAGGAATAGAGATGCAAAACAAACTACGTTTAACACAGAAAACAAGTGGGCACAACCAAAGGACGCCTAACACATGCTAAGTGCCTACATCCTCAATACTGGCCTCAACGCAACATGGATGCTTACACATAACAGAACCATGTTTCAACAAGGGAAAGGTATGAGTGCATGCCAAACTAAGCTTATCATGGAAAGGATGCATGATCTAATGGATGTAATGGATAATGTAGTAAA
Source organism: Camellia lanceoleosa (assembly GCA_025200525.1). Classification (NCBI taxonomy): domain Eukaryota; kingdom Viridiplantae; phylum Streptophyta; class Magnoliopsida; order Ericales; family Theaceae; genus Camellia; species Camellia lanceoleosa. The sequence continues at coordinate 43,586,389 of CM045763.1, read as the reverse complement.
TGAATAAGGGTGACATACTCCAATCACACTGGAATCGTGAGAGGAGGAAGAACAAATTCCAAACAGGTTGAAATCGTGTGAGAAAGAGAACACTCTAACCACGCTCAAATCGTGAAAAGTGATCCTAAAAAAAATTCCAAACATGCTGAAATCGTGTGAGGAAAGAAACACTCTAACCACACTGAAATCATGAAAAGAGGTCCCCGAGAAAACTACCCAGGGTCGCGTTCCATGGTCCCGAGATAAATTCCAAACACGCTGAAATCATGTGAGGAAAGGAACACTGAAACCACGCTGAAATCGTGAGAAGAGGTCCTAAGAAAACCACTTAGAGATGCATTCCACGCGTCCTGAGATAAATTCCAAACACGCTGAAATCGTGGGAGGAATGGAATACTCAAACCACGCTGAAATCATGAGAAGAAGTCCTAAGAAAACTGCTTAGGGTCGCGTTCCACGCGTCCTGAGATAAATTCCAAACATGCTGAAATCGTATGAGGAAAAGAACACTCCAACCACGCTGAAATCGTGGGAAGAGGTCCTAAGAAACTTGCTTAGGGTTGCGTTCCACGCGTCCTGAGATAAATTCCAAACACATTAAAATCGTGTGAGCAATAGAACACTTAAACCATGCTAAAATCGTGAGAAGAGGTCCAAAGAAAACCGCTCAGGGTTATGTTCCACCCGTCCTGAGATAAATTCCAAAGACGCTAAAATCATGTGAGGAAAGAACACTCCAACCATGCTGAAATCGTGAGAAGAGGTCCTGAGATGATGTGACAGATACAAGGAGTATGATGAGATTGTGCGATAGATGCACAGGAAATATAGTAAACAAACAAAGCGACACTTTAGAAAGTACCTCATGGGGTGAGTGGCAATGAATTGCTCTGCTCTGACGGGGATCTCCCTATTGTGCTCTTCGAACTCTTACCTTCAACTCACTATTCAAAGGCCCTCAAATGCTGACAAGGGGTAACCTCTGCATATAGAAGCCAAGGATGCAGCTTTTCTTCCTAATCATATTCACAACTTTCCCTGTTCTCCAATGGGGTGATAGATTAGGTTGGTTCAGTATCCAGAATTGAGGCACACACTTGCTATCTCAATCTATGGGCTGCCATATAGATTTCAAGCCAGGGGATACATCCATGGGTATTTAAACTAGACTTTAGTTCCGGAAATCCCGAACCTTTGCGTTCTAGGCCTCGGCCACTTGAACTCTAGTTTCCATTATCTCAACTAGTCTCCTAGGAACTCACCGCAAACACAAGTAGGTGGCTATACCAGACCATTGGAAGTCGTTCGGGCACGACAAACACCAAAGGAATTGCACCTCTAGAGGATTTAAGGTCTCCTAGACCAAGAAGTACACAAGACAGTGCGATGCAAGTGCACAAGACAGTGAGATGCACAAGATACTGCGAAGTAAGTTGAAATGCACTAGACAATGCGATGTAGGTTAAAATGAAAAAAATTGTGCGATGTGCGTTGAAATGCACTAGACAGTGCGATGAGGGTTAAAATGCACAAAATAGTGTGATGTAATTTGAAATGCACTAGATAGTGCGATATAAGTAGAAATACACTAGACAATGCGATATAAGTTGAAATGCACTAGACAGTGCGATATACGTCGAAATGCACTAGACAGTGCGATGTAGGTAAAATGCACAAGATAGTGCAACGTATGGGGAGATTGTGCGGTAGATGCATGAAGTGAGATTATTGTGCGATAGATGCACATAATGAACGAGTGAACAAGATTACAAATCAAATACAGTGACAATGCATGTTCCATGCAAGATAGACAATCGATGCATGATGTTAATTGAAAGCATATTCTATGCAAGAGACAAGAGCATATTCTATGCAAAATTGAAAGAATATTCTATGCATGATTGAAAGCATATTCTATGCAAAATCGAAAGCATGTTCTATGCATGAATCAAGAGCATATTCTATGCAAAATTGAAAGCATGTTCTATGCATGAATCAAGAGCATATTCTATGCATGAATCATAAATGATGCAAGGTACGCATGCAACATAAGTATATGTGAAAATACATATTCTATGTAGTAGAAGAGAACAAAATATGTAATTTTGACAGAACGACAGATTGACCAAAAGATGTTGTTCGGCGACAACCTCCGATTTACCCCTCAGAGACTTTGTAACATGCTTAAAAAGGATATATCCTGTTCATATTGGCAAGGGTAACATCAGCAAGCCGCTTTGATCGCCATTCTAACTTGAAGCAGGCTTGAACTCGGGGTCGAGGTACAATCATACTCCAGAGAAATGGCGAGGCCTGAGAAGGTGCACCTGGAATGTAGTCTCGGAATTTGCTGAAGTTAAAACACACTAAGATGCTCCAAAATTTCCCTCTTTTCTTTTGCTTCACAGTCTGGAACCCATGTAGCTTCATATAGGTCCTTGTTATATTGCTCACTCTTGACCTGGGTTGAACCTTGCAGTTTTATGAAAGAACGAATCCTGTTTTGCATATCATGGTAGGAATGGCACGACACTCTGAGCATAAAACAATTAAATTTTGCAATTGGAATTGAGAATGGGTTCTTGACTGGGTACTAATCCTATGACTAGCCACAGTCAAAACGACTCAACAAAGGGAAAGTAAAAACAACTTAAACACAAAACGACTCAAAACAAGACTCACAACAAACAAAACCACAAACACAACACTCGGACATTTGCTTTCCATCAGTGGGAAACTTCTTAGTTCATGGGGAGCCTGCTTCTCCAGGTATTGTTTCCCACCCTTTCTTATTTGTGATTCTTGCATCACTTTGGCACTTAATCTCTATTTTCTCTGAAAAGCCCTTTCCTTACTTTTTCTCTCAGCGCACGTCTCTCTATTTTTGAATCTCTCTCTTTTTTTTTTTATCCCTTCCTAGGTGTGGTTGATGGATAAGCTGGTTGTGAACCATATGAGGGGAGCGAATATCTTGCTCCATTTCCAGTCTGTGCTTCACATTGATCTTTATACCCCCTTGCTTGGAGGATGAGAGAGTTTTTTGGACACTTGTAGACACCCTATTTTTGACTGTCCACAAGACTTGGACGTCATCATTTGTGCACTCGATGATGGTGCTTGTTTGTGTTCATTTTGAGCGCCTGAAGTCTTCGGCGGAACGCCTTGTCTTTGAGCCTCTAAACCTTTCTGTTTTGTGCATGTTTTTGGACCAAGAGCTTGTTGCCTCTTGGCTGGAGAGGAGGGTGGCCTATCGGCTAGCCTTAGACCTTGTCGGCCACAAGTTGTGTCTGTTGGCCACCAGTGGTGGCCGATGGCCATTGGTCTCCAGATATTTGTTTGCCAGCTGTGCCAACTGTTGCTCACTAAACTGCATCTTCATACACGTGTATGGTAGGATGAATTCAAGCTCGAACCTTGGTTTTCTATATATAGGGGGTGTCCTCCCCCATTTTGAGGGGTTAGAATTTTTGGATAAAAAATCTCTTTCTCTCTCTCTCTCTCTCTCTCTCTCTCTCCTTATTTTGTGCCTTAGAGTCTAGTTTCTCTACACTTTTGCTCATCAACCCTTATCAAACTTGGCCATCTTGGAGCTAAGATCTCTTGAGGCCCTCTTTGAGCTCTAAAAGAGGATTTTCGCTTGATTTAGCTAGTTTTGTTGCTCTAACTTGCATCTTGTCTTCAAGAGGTATAGACTTGTATTTTAAGCTTGTTTTAAATACTTGTTTTGCCATCTTTTTACATTGTTTTTGAGCTGGTTTTGGACTCCAAAAAACTCTATTTTTATGTTTTAAAAATGGTGGTTTGAGGCTATTTGGTGTTAAGGAATAGTCCACCATTCTTGTTGCTTAATTGTTTAGCTTTTTGTGCTATCTTTCATCACCTTTAAATCAAACTTTTTGGGCCTTTTAACCACTGAAAATAAGAGTTATTGCAATGACAAAAACCTTCTTCTGAAGTCCAAAATTGGAGGGATTAGCCTCCCCTCCTTGTGTCCTGTTTGCATGCCTAGGTAACTTGACATGTGAGCATGTTTTTCTAGCATTTTGTAACTTGATCTCAGCATGTTTTTGCTACTATTTTGACTTGTTTTAGCCCTATTTTGGGCTAGTTAGGTCCTTTGAGCCTTGTATGGTATGGTTGTAGTGCAATTTTCTTCATTAGTTTGTCGTTTCAATGCTTGGATCATCATTCTTTTGAGTTGAAAGCATGCTTTAGTGTTGTTTTCCACTCCATTTCAGCACTTTAAATCTCTGCAACCTCCCTCACTTCTTCACTTTTTCATTTGCTTTGAGGGTCGGTTAACCTTCGGGTTGTGTTTAAGCTTGAGATCGAGGTTCGTGCTTAATGGTTTTAATCCGCTTTTGAGGGTTTCTACTAACCAAAGGCATGACCTCTCTCTTGCCTTAAATCATCCCTTGGTTGATACCTCTTCCATTAGAGGACACTCACTTTTGGACTAATCAATTAAAGAATGGATTGGTAAGCTAAAATGAGTAAATAAAAATGAACAAGTAAAAGAGGCAAGATAAAGCATTTTTTGTGTTGCATTACATGTGTTCAGATCGGACATTAATTCAAACACGAGAAAAATGGGACGTTTCATACTCAAAGTGATGAAACGCGGCACTTTCCTTGGTCACCATCACCCTTGACCATGCATGATAGGGTAATGGTTTTGATGAGTCTTGTTTTGCACTCATTAAGCTTGTACAAGCTTGGTTCCTTAGCCATCATGCCTAAAAATGCTTGGTTGATGGTTTGAGGGCTGGGAGTTACACTCCTTTGAGCTTGTGTAATGATAAGGAGAGTAACAGTACACCCAAACCTTGAGAATACACTACTTTGCCACTGTTTTCTCTCTGTTGCAGCAAAAAAGGAAGTTCGGGGCAGGGGTGGCCGACCGGCCACCAATGGTAGCCGACGGCGACCATTGGTAGTTGACTAGCCATCAATGAAAAATTGCACAAGTGTGCTCTTGAGTTGGAGTAGAGGCATTCTGGAAGTTGGCAGCACTGTTGGTGTTCAAGTATGTGCACACAGAGGCTGCAATAACAAGGCGGTGGATTCTCGGGAGGAAACCAACCAAGCATGCATGTGTCCCTCACCCTCGAGGCCATTTAATTGCTTTAGTTAGCTTAGAATAGCTAGTTAATACAAGTGTTGTAATTATTTAATTAGCTTAGATAGTTAATTAGTTTAATTACTTTAATTAGCTTAGCATAGCTAGTTATTCAATTCGGTTTGTAATAATTAGTTAACTAGAATACTTAATTAGTTTCGCATTGTAATAGTTAGCTTAATTAGCGTAGCTAGTTAGCTTATTCATTTGGACCCTCCTTCGCGAGGGCGCAATGTTGTAATAAGTGTGCTTGTGTGTGTGTATGTCTTCCAACCTTACGTCTTGCTCCCTTTTATTTAATCGCTTTCGATGGTTAGATTAGGAACATTTTCAATTACCGTACCTTATGCTTGCATGATTGCATCCATTCATTTGTATTGCATGCACCGGGGCTCAGTGCATCATTCAAACTGCATCGTCATTTCAAATATCTTCCTTGAATATGTGTTTAAGCGCATGTTGTTCAGATTGATTCATATGCCATATTAGTTGTCGAGCCTATTAATTGCATTATTGCATGTGTTGCATTAGACATATTACATAGTTAGGATCAAACATATTTCAAACTAGTTTTTGTTTCGGCTTGGAGTACTCGGTGAGTTTTATGCTTTAGCGTACTTGCAAGAGTGTGATTGCCATATTGCCATGTTTTGCATGCTTGCCATGAGGCTATGTGCTTACTTGCTAAACTGCATGAATGCTTGTGGATGAAGGCTTGTTGTTTGAATTGGAGCAATTCAACAAATGTACATTTTAAGCCCACTTTGTTGTGGCAAAATCATGTTTTAAGCCCACTATGTTTGGTGGCAAATATGCACTTTTAAGCCCACTTGAGGGTGGCAAATTCAAACCATTTTCGCAAACAAACATGAGTTGATTTGTTCCAAGTCTTGCAAACTAGTCTATACTTGCTTGTGTGCGTCACATAGTAAAGCTAGTTTAATAACCGGAATAAGAACACATAAGGTTTATAAAAGAATATATCATGATTAGTAGAGGCCGATCTTTGATCAGGCGAGCGGGGGTGCTCATTTCAAGACCTTCCCCTCTCGTACCCAAGTTCCCAAGCTGAGGCAACTTTGGTCATGACAAACACGTGGCCTTTGGCACGAGTTAGGGTTTCCTAAATTTCCCTAAAATAAAATATTTAGGTGGCGACGCTGTATCTGGCAAAGCAGTCCAATTTTGGCATTATTTGATTTAAAATCGATTTTCCAAAAAGGTTTGCTAGATTTGGACTCTTAGTTTCACATTGCACTTGTGAGACTAGATTCAGAACCGTGGGAGTCCAAACTATGAGGCATTCTTTTCAAACCCTTTCCGAAAGGCGGGGGCTCGAGAAAGAGGTGAGCCCACAGTTTCTGGCGACTTCGCTAGGGACTTAGAGAACTTGACTCGAACCCATGATATGTTGTTTTATCTACACTTATGTGTTTCTTTACATTTGCATTTGTATTGATTCGTTTAAGTCACATTGTTTGCCATCTGCTATTCCTGAATGGTTTATCAGAGGCTTGCCCAGAAAGCATGCCAAAAGGCTGACCGGTTGCGAGCTCTACCACGATGGGAACACAAACCTTGGATCTGGACTACCACTGTATTGTTTAATCCTTGTTTCACTTCTCGATGTTAGGAGTGAGAGGTATATTAGGTGGTCTTGCTGAGGTACCCCCTTTTGACTTGCATATCGGATGCCATAGAGACTGTTCCAAACTAGGACAGGTTGCTCACCCGAATACAGGATTGTATGAAATCGTATGTTTGCATAGTGAACCCCTAGCTCGATTTAAACTAGGACAGGGTAACCCTACCCCACTATGGGGGTGTTTTGGCTCTCACTTCTTTGATACGTGCTTTTAGAGTGAAACTCTGCAGGAATGCATGTATCAGTTGCAAGTTTAGGTATCAGTTTGAGGGTATCAGTTTTGAGGTAGAAATTTAGGGCATAAATCAATATTTGAGTACAGTTGTCCAGCTTATGATTACAACTGCGTGTTGTTTCTGTCTAGGCTGAGGTGTTGTGCGGTTTCTGATTTTTATTTCTTTTGCATTATTTTCTTTTTGCAAGGTAGTGTTTCACAATTGCTTCCGATTTAGGTCATTACCCCCAAGCACTCTGGACTCGATTAAGGCGACTTTACCGATCTGGGGATCTTGTAAGAGGACAACTAGTATTTGCTTCGCTACCCTCGGTTACAAGACGGAGGAGAGTCAGGCATACCTCACTGGTTCATCAGTCACCGACTTAGCAAATAATCGCTCACTTCACTGCGGCTTAGTCAGGCCTAGTTATTTGTGTCGACTTCGGAAAGGGAGTACACACCAGTTTTGATAGCTCAGCATCCCTTAGTCAACATTGAAGAAATGCTCCGCCAACTCCAACAAACCATCGAGGCTATGCAGCTAGATGTTGCCTGCCAAGCCGAGGTCACCACCCGCCAAGCGGAGATTGCAGCCTAGCAGGCTAAGTTGATCAGTAGGCTTCAGCAGCAACAACAGCCACAACAAGCAGCAGCTTCTGCTTTGCATCCACCCCCAGTCAGGTTTCCAATACCCGGGATTACAACTAATGTCCAGGAAAATGCAAACATTCCAGCGGAGCCAGTTCCACCCCAGACTTCCAAAACACCAGTTTACCCAACAGAGGCGCCATTTGAGGTTGAGGTCGACCCTACTGCACTGAAAGTGAGCAAGCTTGAAAAGCTCTTTAAACAAGCTCAGGGTGTGAATTCAATCCCGGATATAGAGGACGACTATACTGATTCTGCGGTGACATTACCGGATAGGTTTAAAATGCCGCATATATACTGCTTTGATGGCTCGGGTGATACCATGGTCCACTTGCTATTTTCGCACATTCTCAACGATGATGGGCCTATTTAGACTACGGTTATCCCTCTTGGTGGACCTCTGGGTATTGTAGCCATCTGGTACACTAAACTTGAAGACTCTGTAAAGAGGAATTGGGAAGAGATGGCTGAGGCCTTTATTGCTCAATACTCCTATAACACACAGATTGAGGTCACAACTCGTGATCTCAAAGCAACCCACCAAGAGATGAAGGAGGGATTCTCTGATTTTGTAACCCGATGGAGGGCCAAGGCCTCTATGATGACCACCCGACCGGCTGAAAAGGACCAGATCCGAATGGTGGTCCGCAACCTGCAACCGAGACTACTACAGAAGATGATAGTCTTACCTCTGTCAACATTTGCCGACCTCCATGAAATAGGGGTTGTAATGCCCTCAATTTAAGACATAAATCATTCATTAACAAGTTTCATGAACATAGAGAAAATAATATATTTTCATTCATCAGAGTCTTCTTTACAAAAATATTACATGTTATCAACAAAGTAAATGCCCTACGGGCTTACAGCTTTCCAAGTTACCACTTGGTCACAACAAAAGAAGAGTTCTAACTCTTTACATATAAAGCCCTCAGCTTGAATTTACATTTAATCAACAAAACAAAATAACAAAACATGGAGCCTTCAACTCCAAAACCTCCCTAGCTAAGATCTTGAAGGCGACATATCACATGTACCTGAAAAATGATGTCGCAAGTAGGGTGAGCCAATGCCCAGTAGAGATATGCTAAACAACATATGAGAATTAACTAAAACATTAGCATTCGATAGATGTTTGACACTTATGAACCATCTTAATCCGTTTCCATAATCAATTAGCATTGATACCCACATTTCAATTCACTTTCAGTTATTACTCAAGTCAATTCATTGACATCATTCATTACCATAAAAGTAATTCAAAATGAGACTGCAACTCATTCATCAATACTTCAATTATAAACATCATTCATACACTTCCATAACTTTGCCATTTTATGGAACTACGTCCGAGGGAACCGGCACCCAAATATAAATAAGATTTTAGGACTTTCACCTAGGACACTCCGGCTAACTTAATTATCCATGGAGTCCATCCCCTATCTCCTCCCAAATAAGATACATATACAATGTATTTAAACATGTTGTCATATACAATGACCAATTCAACCACATATACAATGTTTACTTCCAACCGTCATAGTCAATGACATTTTCAAATCGACTAGTTTTAGTTTACCTAAACAACATGCAATTTCTACAACAATCATGGCTATCCTCGACCAATAGCCCAAAACAGATATATCTAAATAGATAAATAAATTTCTCAACAGATAATATATCACATTTTCCATAGGTGAGTGATTCATCAATCCAACTACACCATGTAATCACAATTTCCCCCAATTTCATAATTTCCAAACCAATTTCATGTTTCCACAATGATCTCACTATTTAAACAAATAATTTGTATAACACAAAGTACAGCATTCTCCCCATGTTCTCAAACATTGCACCCAAGGTCAAATTTCACACAACAAACCCAAATGTTCCCATATTCAAGACCTCACATACATATGGAACCCCAAAATAGGAAACCCCTCTTTCAAATGACAAAACCCTAACCTTGACTTTACCTAAATCTTCCACAAACCCACCATTTATACAAAATGACTAATACGTATGTTAAAACTCATATAGGAGGGTAGAACATCCTTACCTCAAGTGTAGAAGCTCAAAGGAGAAGTGGAGAAACCTCAACAACGCCCAAACTTGATTTTACTCGGATCAAATGGAAGATCTTGAGAAGCTCCAACCTTTTAATAAAGACACAAGAGTTGGAAATCACTAGATCAAGACCAAAATGTAGAGAGAGAGAGAGAGAGAGAGAGAGAGAGAGAGTATTTTAGAGAGAGAAGCTCTCAATTTAGGGTTTTGGAAAGTTTTAGAGAGAGAAATGACAGAAAAAGTGATTTAAAATGTCACTTTCGCGATCTGATATACGTATAGTCCGCCGAAGGAGTTTGACACTCGAGCGTCAGATACATAAATTCGACCCTCTCGAGCACAATAAAGGCCGCTCAAGCACTAAGACACAACATCAAGGCACTACCTGCTTAAGCGCAATGAGACCCACCCGAGCATAGAATACACTCGTCCAGTATTTTACAGACTTCAGATAGTCGTTCGATCATAAGAAAGGTCGCTCGAGCTCAGACTCGCTCAAGCGTAAGAAACTCCACTCGAGCGTGAAAAACACTTCTGCAATATTTTTGCAGATGCACAAAGTACTGAAGAATTGCAAACCCTGCTCTAGCACAAAAGGACCCGCTTGAGCAAAAGACCAAAATTCTGGACAACAAGGTTCTAGACCAATGACCAACCAACCTGTTCTGAACACGTCCAAGACATCCCAAAACTCAAATTCAAAGAGTAGGAGGAGGAAGAGACATAACAAATACATTAAACGATAAGACCCGAGTCCGAAACACCAAAAAGGTCAAGTTTGAAACCGGGATCGCTATATGGGTGCAAATAGAGGATGCAATGAAGCAGGGTCTGATAGACCACGAGAAAGAGTTGCCTAAGAGGGCTTTCACGCAGTTCCAATGTGACTACTAGTAGTAGTGCAGCTAGGAGGCCTTCAGATGTGGGCATGGTCACCACCACTCTCAAGAGTGCCGATCCCTTTGTTGGTACATCCCATACAACCTCACAAACCTCGAGCCATCAACCCCGAGGCCAAAGGGTCTTCACCCCTCTATACATGTCCTTATCCAAAGCCTTAGGGGTTCTGATAAAAAAGGGGCACCTGAAGGCACTAGAGCCTCGCCCTTTACCCGATCGTCTTCCCTCGAAACACAACCCAGCCAAATATTGTGCTTTTCATTAACAGTATGGTCACGACACCGACCTATGCTTCAGATTACATCATGAGATTCAGGATCTCATCGACAATAAGGTGATAGCGCCTCCTCAAAAGCCTAATGTCACTACAAATCCCCTCCCACCACATAACCAGGTCCCTCCACCATGGCAAATAAACCTCATCTATACAATGGCCGTCCCTTACGACCCCAATATATACATCGCCCCTGTCCACCTACCCAAGCTGGCGTTATTCATCTTAGAGAGCACAGACTTGTACATGATGAATGTGTCCATATCCCAACCTAAACCTGTGGTGGTGACTGTGGTAGGGAAAGGCAGGTTAGCCTTGGTGAAGAATGAAAATGTTAGTTCAGCGCCTGAGGGCTCCGTGGACTTGTCCAAGGAGGAATACAACCCATGCCATTATGTTATGCTAACCAATCAAGCTAAACCAGAGCTAGAGTTGCCAACAGGGATGGGGGTCAATGTAGTCCGAGAGGATGGACCAAGCCAGGGATTCGATGACTTAGCTGACCTTGAGGAGGATATCAATAATCTACAGTTCTTCGATGAGCAAGATTCAGGGGATGTGCACATTAACTGGTTTGATTTGAATAGATCAGCAGATAATTCGGGGTGGCTCAATGATGAACCAGATGTGGATGAGGGATTCCAACCAAAGCTGGAACAGCTGGAAGCAAGAACTGCTACAATGGCCCGAACGGCCATGGACAAGGGAAAATTGTTGGAGAGCACCGGTATTGAGAATTTTGCTCAGGAATCAGGCCTTGTTTTTACTATTGATACAAAGCAAGAAGCCACATTGAAGCGGTTCGAACAGGAAAGGGATGAGAATAACCAGAAAGCTGGAAAAGCCAAACACCCAGTAGGGAATGATTGTGGTGTTGACGTTAGAGTAATTACTATGGAGCCAGATAATTGCCTTTCGGTTGTCGGAGGAATATGGTTGGAAGATGATGATCTGCATCTTGCCCATACGGATGAAGATTGGGGACAGAATCATCCAAACGATACTTGGTACTCTGAGGAGGTGGATCACATGACAAGAAGCGGGCGATACTTCAAGCCCCTACACTTAAACCCACCAGAAGTATTCGGAAAGGATAAGGAGGATGAAAAACAGAAGGACAAACAGTTGGAGGAAGAAGTTGTACTGAAGCAGCTAAAGAAGATCCAAGGCATATATCCATCCGGGGTTGCTCATGGCTTCATGTACATCGGCAAGCTATCCTTTCAGCAATGGATAAGGCCAAGCTATCTATCGACACAACTCTAGAATAGCTAGTGGGACTTGTTTTCTCAGGAGGCACTTCACCAACTTTGACCTTCAAGGATAAGGAATTGCCACCCGAGGGCTCTGCGCATAACAAACCCTTATACATCTCAGTTGAATGCAGAGAGAAGTGGGTGCTGGTTGTATTGGTTGATACTAGGTCTGCAATCAATGTTTGTCCATCGCGCATAGCCTATGCTATTGGCTTAAAGCCAACGGACTTTGTACCAACCACCTAGGTGATCCGGGCTTATGACAACACAAGCAGAGAGGTGAAGGGAACAATTCAGATCAGAACACAGGTTGGGCCGGCCTAATAGGACATTGAGTTTCACGTCCTGGATGTTCCAGCTACCTTTAACTTGTTACTTGGGTGACCCTGGCTGCACCAAGTAAAAGCTGTTTCTTCCACCTTGCATCAAATGTTGAAGTCTCCCCATGGGAAGGGGGTAGCCATTGTTTTTGGAAATTCTTCTATACATTTTATGCCGGAGGTCACTACACCTGTACTGGAGATTGCATACGGCGATGAGGATGTTTTCTTATCTGGTTTTACCTTGGCTGAGGCCCAAGTAGTGTAAGATATCTTGGCTATTGATGAGGGGTTGTACATCAGCACTCAATCAGTCTACCTCATGAACAAGCTACAACATATACCCGGGATGAGATTAGGAAAGAGCGGCTGGACGTCACCGTTTGAACACTCGGTGATCATCCATATTGGTGTTCGTTCCAAGTTCTTGAAGGTCTCGGCCACGCGCCTTGCCTCAAGACCTCTCGACTTGTCTGTTTTGTGTTTGGTTTTGCACCAAACACTTGTTGTGTTACACCTAAGGGCAGGGAATGGCTTGTTGGCCATCCCCACACCTCACTGGCTATGACTTGAACCCACCGGCTATGTTTTCTTGCCACTGGCCATTGGTGATGGCCGGTCGGCACTCTTGGTGGTCGGCCGACCACTTGTTCTGGGCATATGGCCATTTTGGCTGGTGAACCACTATTCATCTGCTTTTAGATATTTTGTGCCACCGAACAAGGCACCCACTTTGCACCCCCTCCATGCACGTGTATGGAGGGATTTCCCTCTTGCTTAGCTTGTTTTGTAAGCTTTGCAAGAGAGGAGCTCTATAAAGGTAGGGCTTCTCCTCCCTCCTCAAGGGTTCCAAAAAAGTTCCAGAGAGGGTCTGAGATTAGGGTTTAGTATTTGTATCTATCTATCTCTATATCCCCCTCCCTTTTGCCTTTGTGTGTGTTTAAGGTGTTTTTGTTCTTAGTTTTGCACTAAGGCACCTAGTGTTACACCATACCTTGGTTACTGAGGTGCCAAAGGGTTGTTCTTGGAGTTTTTGAGTTGGTTTTGACCAAAGGAAGCTGCTGGAGCTCTCTTCTTGAAGAAGGTCTTCAAGGGTAAGAACCTTACCCCTTTATTCCCCATTTTTGCACAAGCTTTTGACCTATCTTGCATCTATTTTTAAGCTTAACCTATAACTAATAAAATCTCTAGTTTTGAGTGCTTAAAATAGTTGTTTGAGATCACTTTCATATTTGGGGTTGTTTGACCCCTCTTAGGCCTTGTTTGGCCTCATTTTTGTGCCTTTTTGTTGAGCGCCGAGACCACCTTGTAGTTAGTTTCTCCCACCACTGAAATCCAGAGGGTTTCAAATGGTGGGGATGGTGTTTTGAGGTCCTAAGAAAGAGAGGGCCATCCCCTCTCCTTGTTGTCTTCAAAACTTGTCATTTTAGCCTCATGTGTGAGCACCTTGATTAAGTTCATGTTGGCCATGTCTTAGCTGGTATTTGTTTTATTTTTCCATGTTATAGCACTGTTTTAAGTTGGTTTAGACACACCATGCATGCTTTGCACACTTGTCTTGTAATGCCATGAAATTGCCTTAACATGCATCATGTTGTAACATGTCTTTCTAGCATGATTTTGGCATAGCTTTGTGAAGCTTTTGTGCATGTTTTGGTATTCTTGAGGTCTGATTTCGGTTGTTTGGGTCATCCATGACATTCTTCATATAGCCACCTTACATTTTGGCTTGCTAGCCTCAGGTGTGTGAGTCTTGAGCATGCATTACTTGCTTGTTTCAGTGGTTTGGCACCACTTATAACATCATTTCAGTCCATATGGCATGCTTGTTTACTCACAGTTGATGCTTCTTTAATGTCTTAAAGAGTTTGTGTTTCATGCCCTATGTTTGTGCCATCGTGTATGCCATCATGTGTAGGCATTTGGGATGCCATCTAAGTGTGTCTTTGGCCTTGTTTTGGTTTGCCTTGGGACTATTTTGAGTCCCTTTGGCCCCTTGAGGTTTGGTTGACATGGTCATGGCTTAAGTCCCTTGGCTAGCCTTGAGCCTTGGACCTTGGTTGCATGCTTTGCTTGCCTTGTTTAATTGGTTTGGCACCTTTTCTAACATGATTTCAGAGCTTACAATGTATGCCATTTGCCCTTGTTTGTTCCTTTTAAGTGTGCTTAAAAGTTGCCCCTTTTATGCCTAAGTGTTTAGGCCTTCACATGTGCATGTTTATATGTGTTTTGCCCCTCTTTCCATAGCATTTTGGCTACCTATTTAGACATGGCTGAGGCTTGTCCATATTAGTCTAAGCCCACCTTTTGCATGTTGCTCAAATGTTGTTACATTGCTTCATGTTTGCATGCTTTGGTTGCGTCATGTCTTGCATGCTCATTTGTTTGAATATTGTCACATGCTTGCATTTTTGCATGTGTGCTTGCATTTTCATGTTGCATACTTAGCTAGCATGCTTAGGTTGCATTTGGCATGCATGCCTTGCCTCTTGAATTGATTATGATAGAGGTTGGGCCCATTGTGTGTTTATGTGCATTGTGTTTATGTGCATTTCATTCCACATCAAAATGTATACTTGACTTCTTGGACCATCACGCATTGAAATGCGTGATTGGTGGTCTGAGGGTCGAGTACCGAACTCCCTTGAGTCCACAACATGATGGGGAGGTTGGCTATGCAAACATTCACTTAAAATGCATTGCCATGCCTTGTCTGTCCTCTGCTGCTGTTAAAACAGGATTCTGCAGGAAAGGATGGCCGGTCGGCCATCTTCAGTGCCGGCTGGCCATGCATTTTTGGCTGAGAGCTATACAACTGGTCGATGACCATTTTTCGCATGGCCGGTGGTGTTTTCTCCTGGCCGGTGACCTTCCACAGTGATCAGGGAGTGATAGTGAAGCATCCTTGGGACTTGTGCAATCTTCAGAGATGCAGAGCAGTGTAAACAGAGGCAGCTTGTGCATGGTGGTGGATTTTCGAGCGGAGCCGAGCATGCATACATTGGACCCTCTTCCCGGTCAAGCTTTTACCGCTTTATTAGCTTAGTTAATTTGCTTAACTAGTTAAATGGTCTCAGAATTATTTAATTAGCATGTTAGTTAGTTAAATTTGTATTATTCTTTTGGTCCCTCCGAGAGGGCGAATTGTGTAATAAGCGTGTGTGTGATGCATGTCTTCCAAACCCCACTTCTTTCTCCCTTTTACTTACCTACTTTTGATGGTTAGTATTAGGGCATATTTCAATTAACATCCTTATGCTATGCATGCGCAGTATTCATTCATCTGTATTGCATGCACCGGGCTCGACGCATGACACTAACTGCATAGTGTTTCAATTCCAAATTGAATATATGTTATCTGTGCATCTCATATGCCATCCATAGATTAGCCGAGCCTACTCTAGTTGCATTTTGCCTGCGATGCATTAGCCATCTTAACATGAGCTAAGATCATACATTTGATTACTAACTAGCTACTGTTTTGGCTTGGAGTACTAGGTGAGCATTTATGCTTTAGCATACTGCATGCGCGTATATGTTAACATGAAAGCATGCTTACCATGAGGCTATGTGCTTATGTGATATTACTGTCTGAATGCCTGTGGGTGAAGGTTGGATTGTTTGAGTTGGAACAACTCATTGAAATCCGTGTTTTAGCCTACTTGCGAGTAGCAAATTTCAAACCATTTTCCAAACAAACGAATATGCAATGCTTTGTTCCAAATTAGGCGATCTAGTCTATACTTTTGTGTTGTGCGCATCACTTAGTAAGATTAGATAATTAACCGAAATAAGAACGCATGTGTTTTCAAAAACTAGATATCATGGTTAGTAGAGGCTGATCTTCGGATCGGGCGAGTGGGGGTGCTCATAGCTGACCTTCCCCAATCGTACCCAAGTTCCCGAGCCGAGGCAACTTTGGTGATGACTAACACGTGGCCTTAGGCAAACAAGTTAGGGTTTCCTAAATTC
This sequence comes from Camellia lanceoleosa, assembly GCA_025200525.1. Taxonomy (NCBI): domain Eukaryota; kingdom Viridiplantae; phylum Streptophyta; class Magnoliopsida; order Ericales; family Theaceae; genus Camellia; species Camellia lanceoleosa. Next base: position 43,569,971 of record CM045763.1, on the reverse strand, counting down.
CCCTATAAAAAATATTTAGGTGCGACTCTGTATCTGGCAAAGCAGTCCATGTTTGGCACTTCTTCAAAAATTAGTTTTCCAAGACGATTTGCTAGATTTAGACTCTTTGGTGATTTGTCAATCTCACATTGCACATTATGAGATCAAATTGAGAACCGTGGCACAAACGAGTCCGAGCTATGGAAAGAAACGTCCACACCTACTTGCGAGTAGCGACTTCTAAACCATTTTCAAAAAAAAAAACATGAGATGTTTTGTTCCAACTCGAGTGATTTAGTCTATACTTGTATGCTGTGCGCATCACATAGTAAATTAGATTAATAACCAGTATAAGAACATATATGTTTACAAAAACAACATATCATGTTAGTAAAGGCCAATCTTTGATCGGGCGAGCGGGGGTGCTCATTTCAGGACCTTCCCCTCTCGTACCCAAGTTCCCGAGCCGAGGCAATTTTGGTGATGGCGGACACGTGGCCTGAGGCACGAGTCAGGGTTTCCTAAATTTCCCAAAAACTAAACATTTAGGTGGCGAATTTGAAATCTGGCAAAGCAGTCCATGTTTGGCTCTTTTTCATTAAAATTGATTTTCCAAAACAATTTGCTGGATTTGGACTCTTTGGTGATTTATTATTCTTACATTGCACTTTGTGAGATTAGATTCAAAACCATGACATGAGTCCGAACTGTAGTAGCTAGAACCACAATTCGTGCCCTCGCGCGCGGAGTGGAGTTTCGGGCGGTCTACAGTTTTTGGCGACTCTACTGGGGATTTAGATAACTTAACTCGAACTCATGATATGTTGTTTTATCTACACTTATGTGTTTCTTTGTATTGCATTTGCATTGGTGCGCCTAGGGCACCGTGTTTTCCGTATGCTATTCCTGAACGGTTTGCCAGAGGCTTGCTTGGAAAAGCGCCACCATAAGGTCGACTGCCAGGGCTTTGCCACGACGGGAACACAAACCTCAGTTTTTACCGAGGTACCCTTTTTGACCATTCGACCTAGTGCATATCGAAGTCCATAGTGACTGTTCCAAACTAGGACAGGTTGCTTACTCGATTTTGGGTTGTTTGAAACTTTTGTGTGTGTAGTGAAACCCTAGTTCCTGACAAGATAGGATAGGGAAACCCTACCCCTCCATAGGGGTGTGTAGGGGTTGAATATTGGGAGTCGTAAAGAGGCCGAATAGTTTAACTTGGAGAGTTAAAATATAAATAGAACTCGGCCCGGTCTCGCACGTTCAAATCCTACCCTATTTGGCCAAACAGCCTGTTGAACAAGGGGTCAAGTGAAAAGCGGTCTGCTACAAAAGAAGCCGAATGGCGAATTGAAAGTAGGCCCAATCCCGAGATCCAAGAAAGAAAAGATATAAATAGAAGAACTTCAGCTAGAAAAAGGTATGTGAGAATCAATATACTTAACTTAAAATACAAGCAATCCAGAGAGAGTAGAGACTAAGTTGTCTGTCGGAGTGCTAATTCCTAAGACTCCAATCGAGTGTTCATTTCTTTTTAGGTGACAATCTGAGGATAACGAGCGTCCTCCAGGATCTGAAGAGTATTTCCAAACCAGTTCCCCACAATTAGCGCCGTCTGTGGGGATACTCAAATACATCCATGCTGGGCGTAACGGAAGACCCTCCGATAGTCACTGATGAAACCATATAGAGAGACGACCTCACTCCAACAAACATGCTTGGACTAGAGACTATCGCCGTAAGACGCGCCTTGAACTTCACCTCACCCTCGACTTCAGCGCATGAGACAATGCAAGCGATCATGGAACAAGCAAAGCAAAATGAACAGAGGTTGGAGAACATGATCGCTGAGAACGAGCGTCATCGTCAGGATTTGGCCTTGGAAGTGGCGAAGTCCAAACAAGCTGTAGACCAAGATCCGAAACGACCTTTGAGGGCAGGTGGTCGACGACCTCGAGCCTGACAACAAGACATTAATAGCAACTCCAACTCGTTATCCCCTGAGCCCGAGAAGGGGCGACCCGAAACTACCAGTTCCTCTGAAGAAAGTCCACGTATAAGGCATAAGTGAAGAAGAAATGCCGCATAAAGAAGACCAACACGATCCCTTTGTACGACGGATTGCAAGGGCAGTGCTACCTAAGAAATTCAAAGCACCGTCATTCACCTTGTACGACGGTAAATCAGACCCCACCGATCACATCTGCCATTACAAGCAAGCCATGACGCTGCATGCAGATGACGAGGCTCTCATGTGCAGAATATTTCCGAGCAGTCTGGGACCACTGGTTGTCAGACGGTATTATAAGCTGGAGCCAGCTTCAATCAAGAGCTTCCACCAACTCCAAAAATCCTTCAGGGCAAGGTTTGTCATTAATGAGGTCCAGCCAAAGCAAGCCAATTCCCTCTAGGCAATGCAGATTCAACCAGGGGAAACTCTTCGTGCGTATTCGACGCGGTATTGGGAATGCTTTAATCTGGTAGATGATGCTTGCAATGACACCATGGCCATTACCGCCTTCAAGATGGGGCTGCATCCCGACAGTGCCCTCCGCAGCTCTTTGATCAGACGGCCCCCCAAAACAGTCTGGTCGTTGATGAAGAAAGTTGAGGAATACTATAAAGTGGAAGATGACGCCTTGTGGGTCAAAGCCGGAAATGTGACCAGCAAGATGGCTCCTTCTGAAATTAGTCAGCCATTAAATTCTATACCATCTCAGAGCCCTGAACCATGGCATTAGGCTAAACGAGATAACAGACGGGATTCTCGCTGATCAAGCGACCAATGCTCCCACTAACCAAATGAACAATTACAAGTCGATAGCAGGCGCACAAGGCGAGCCGACAAGAAATATACGGAGTTGTCAGAGCCGATCAGCGCGGTCATGTCCAAAATCCAATATCTTCCGTTCTTTAAATGGCCGTCGAAAATGGTGGGACCTCCCGACACGCAAAGACGGGATAGGCGGTGCGAGTATCACAAGGATCATGGCCATGATACTGAGAGTTATTATGCATTGAAGGATCACCTGGAGGAATTGGTACAAGATGGTCGGCTACAACAGTACGTCCAAAAAGGCAACTCAACCAAAGCAATAACTTTAAGACAGGATTCACCTCCACTCGGCGTGATCCACATGATATACAGCCTGCCAATGTCATCCGTGGTTCATACAATTCAGTCGAATCACGACCATTAAAATCAACTCACTCTGGCTAAACGGCTCCATGAAGCTGCGAGCATTACTTTTGATGATTCAAATTTGGCCGCAGTGACACTTCCCCACATTGATCCTTTGGTAATCGAGTTACATGTAAACCGATTCACCGTTGAGCGCGTACTCATTGACCTAGGAAACACATCAGAAGTTATGCATTACAAGACATTCACCAAACTCTCCGAATCGGATCTCTCCCTCTTTATCCACTATTCGCTTCAACGCCAATCCGCATTACCCGCTGGGAAAATCACACTACCCGCTTGAACGGGCTCCTAACAAAGGATGTGGAGTTCTTAGTCACAAACCGCCATCATCGTATAATCTCATCATGGGGCGAAGCGGCAAGATACTATGTAGGCCGTGCCAAGCACCTATCATCAGCTGCTATGCTTCCTGACAAAACTCGGCATTGAGCAAATCCGTGGCTCTTAGAAGTCGGCACAAGCATGCTATCTCCTCGCCGGAAAGACGCCAAAGGAGTTGCAAGTGAATTCTATCGAGGTGTTGGAAAGGGAGAGCCTCGACGATGTTGGGCGGCTCCCAAGTGAAAAGGCCACGGAAGCCCTAGATCGAGTTGAAATTGACAGAAACCCAGACAGGTTCTTCATGGTCGGCGCCTCCCTGAATCAAGCCGACAGACAGCAGCTAGTTTTCTTCCTGCTCAACAATCTTGATGTCTTTGTGTGGACTCCATATGCGATGCTGGGTATAGATCTGTCTGTTTTGCAGCACCATTTGAATGTTGACTATAAATGCAAGCTGATCATTCAGAAAAGCCGGCGGTCAGCCGCAAAGCATACAACCGCCATTGTTGAAGAGATCGACAGGTTGCTTGACACCAAGGCAATCAGGGAAGTGACCTACCTTACATGGCTCTCTAATAGTGTGGTAGTGAAGAAGAAAAATGGGACTTAGCGAGTGTGCGTTGATTTCACGGACCTAAACAAAGCCTGCCCCAAGGTTTGTTTTCCCCTACCCAGAATTGACCAGCTTGTAGATGCGATGGCACGCTATCAGCGTATGAGTTTCCTCGATACTTACAGAGGCTACCATCAAATCGTTGTGTGTAAACACCCCATTTTTGACCGTCCTCAAGACTTGGACGTCATTGTTTGAACACTCGATGATCATCCATGCTCGTGTTCGTTTTAAGTTCACGAAGGTCTCTTGCCAGCGCCTTGCCTTAGGATCTCTCAACTTGTCTATTTTGTGCTTGGTTGGACCAAGGACTTGTGGTTTTTCCTTCTGAGGGAAGAGGGTGGCTTGTTGGCCACCCTTACAACCCATCAGCCAAGCCTTGTGCTTATTGGCCTTGTCTTCTTTCCATCGGACATTGGTGGTGGTCGATCGGCACTCTTTTGGCCGACAAGACTCCTTTTGGTCGATCGCCATATCTTTTGGCCGAGACCTTTCCACCGCTTTTGCAGATATTTTTGTGCCGCAGACAGCCGGTGAGCACAGATTTCATCCTCCATACACGGTATGGAGGATTGAATAAGTCTCAAGCTTGCTCAACAAGCTTGAGATTTAATTTTCTATAAGAAGGGAGACCCCTCTCCCTTTCCAAAGGTTCTAAAATCTTGATATAGAAGATATATATGACTCTCTCTCTCTATATATTTCCTCCCTCTCTCTATATTTGCACTTGTTTGTACTCAAAAGTGTAATTTTTTCATACTTTTGCACTAAAGCACCTAGTGAAACACCATACTCTTGTTGCTGAGGTACTTGAGGTTTTTGTTTGAACTCAAAGTTTGTTTTTTAGCTCAGAAAGTTGTTGAACTTACCTCTTTGAAGTTGTTCTATAAGGGTGAGTCACTAACCTTCTTTTAAGCTTTGTGTTCATTGCTTACTTAGCCTTATTTTCATGCTTATTTTGGATTAACTCTCAACTGTAAAAAGTTTCATTTTCATGTGTTTGAAATGATTGTTTAAGGTCTTGTTGGTGTTGGGGGTGATCTACCCCCTAGAGTGCCTTGTTTTGCCTTGTTTTGGGCCACCCCCGTAGGCTTTTGTTTTAGCCTTTGTTTCACCTTTCTACCACTGAATTCCAGAGCAATTTCAGTGGTGGAAAGTGTGTTTTGAGGTTTTAAATAGGAGAGGGTCATCCCCTCTCCTTATGTCTTGCATGCTTGTATAGATGGCTCATCAAAGTAGGATGTTTGTCTAGCATGTATTGGTTCCATTTCAGCAAGTTTTTGGTGTTATTTTAGCATGCCTCGACTCTATTTTAGGTTGGTTTGATAGCATCTTGCATGTTTCACATACTTGTAGTGCAATCTTGCATGATAGCCTAACATGCATCATGCGTTTGAACCATCATTATAGCATGTTTTGGCTTAACTCCAAGAAGCTTTTGGCCATGTTTTACCATGCTTAAGGTTTGATTTGTGTTTTTTTGGTCATACATGCATTGCTTTGTATAGCCATGGTTCATTCTAGCTCATTAGCCTTGAGTTTCCAAGCCACTAGCATGCATTGCTTGGGCTATTCACATGATTTGGCATCATTTGTTTTGTGATTTCAGAGCATGTTTCATTGCCATGCCCTCACATTTTTCACTTTTTCCATGCTTTGAGGAGTTGGTTCTTTATGCCTTAAGAATGAGCCATAGCATATGTCGTTTTGCCTAAGCTTGCAAGCTGCCATATCAGTGTGTATTTGGTCTCATTTTTCCATGATATAACTCTGATTTTTGTTGTTGAAGTCACTTCATGCTTGGTTTTGATAGGTGTAGTGTAACACTCCTTATTAGCCTTACAAGTTCATGCTTCATGCCCTTCATGTTAGCTTGTTTTGGTGATGCTCCATGCATGTTTTAGACTCATTTTGGCATGATCTAGGACTGTTTTGGGTTGTCTTGGCTATATGTTTCATGTATTGCATAGCCATGGTGTAAATCCTTTGGCTAGCTTTAAGGTTTGAGCTCACTAGCATGCTTTGCTTGTCATATGTGCATGATTTAGTGTTACTTGGAATGTGATTTCAGAGCCTATTTCACTGCCACGCTCTCACATTTTCCACTCCTTCAATGTGCTTGAGAGTCGGTGCCTTCATGCTTTGTTTGTGAACTAATTGGTATGCATGCTTGCATATACTTTTGGACTTCATTTCAACATGCTTTGGGGCCATTGTATTGGCATGCATGAAGTTTGTTTGAGGGATGGTTTGGTCCAATGAATATTGTATTACATGGTCCTTACCATTGCATGTTTGTTTGCAGGTTGTTACATGCTTGTTAGATAGCATGTTGTTACATGCTTATTCCATTGTATTGTTGTTGCATGCTTGTTGCATTGCATGTTATCGCATTGCATCTTGTTGCATGCTTGTCGCATTGCATGATTTTTGCATGCTTGTTGCATTGCATTGTGTGTGCATGCCTTGCATTGCATTGTGTTTGGATAGGGTGTTAGTCCAAACACGAGGAACGAGGGGCGTTTCATACTTGAAGTGATGAAACGCACCTCATTCCTTAGGTCACCGACACCTTTGATCATGCATGATAAGGTTGAGGTTCGTTGAGTCCTATGTGGTATTTTTGTGCATTCATCGTCATTGATTTGTGCAACTCAGCCTCTTTGGCCATCATGCATTGAGATGCGTGATTGATGGCTCGAGAGTCGAGCATTGCACTCCTTTGAGCTTTGAACATGATAAGGAGTGTGGTTGCACACACATTTTCTTGCAAATACACCGCCATGCCTCTGTTAGTGTTCTGTTGTAGCAAAAGGAGAAGTTTGCAAGAAAACGTGGCCGATCGGCTATCAAGTGTGCCGATCGGCTATCAACAATTGGCCGATAGCCTCGAATTTGGCTGATGACCATTATTCTTTGGCCGATGGCCACACATTTTGGCCGACAACCCCTCAGATGGTTCCTAAGGTAGGTCAGAAGCATCATGGAAATTGGCACAATTTTCAGAGGTGCAGAAGTGTGCAAACAGAGGCAACATGAGGCATGGTAACGGATTTCCGAGCAAAGCGATCGGGTATGCATCTTCGAACTCTTAGAATTGAGCTGAGGCTTTGTAATTTGTAATTAGCTTTACTTGATTAGTTAGCTTTTGAATTTGTAATTAAACTAGCTAATTTGTTAATGAGTTAACGTGTTGTAATAATTAGCTTAGTGTTAGCTAGTTATTCAATTTGATTATGTAATAATTACTTTAGTTAGCTTAGATTAGCTAATTAGCTTCTTTTTCGGACCCTCCATTGAGAGGGACAACTTTTGTAATAAGCGTGCGTATGTGTGATACATGTCTTCCAACCCCCATTTCTTTCTCCCTTTTACTTAACCGCTGATGGTTAGTTTTAGGACATATTTCGATTAGCATCCTTATGCTTCACATGCGTGCATTCATTCATCCGTATTGCATGCACCAGGCTCGGCGCATCATACTAACTGCATTGTATTTCAATACATTTACTTGAATACATGTTCAACAGCATGTTATCAAGTTGTATTCATATGCCATTCTAGGTAGCCGAGCCTATTTTAAGTTGCATTTTTGCATGTGCTGCATTAGCCATCATAACATGAACTAGGATCATGCATGATTTCTAACTAGTTCTCTATTTTGGCTCGGAGTACATTGTGAGTGTTTATGCTTTAGGCTCCTTGCATGAGTGTGAGTGATTGCCATGTGTAGCATGCTTTCCATGAGGCTATGTGTTTAAGTGATTAACTGCTTGAATGCCTGTGGGTGAAGGTTAGATTGCTTGAATTGGAATAATTCATCAAAATGTGCGTTTTAAGCCCACTTGAGAGTGGCAAAATCATGTTTTCTAAACCCACTTGAGGGTGGCAAAATCCACAACTTAGCCTACTTGCGAGTAGCACCTCTAAACCATTTTCAAACAAACAAACATGAAATGTTTTGTTCTAACTAAAGCGGTCTAGTCTATACTTGTATGTTGTGTGCATCACGTAGTAAAGCTAGCTAATAAACCGGAATAAGAACGCATGTGTTTTCAAAAACAAAATATCATGTTAGTAAAGGCCGATCTTTGATCGGAGGAGCGGGGGTGCTCATTGCATGACCTTCCCCTCTCGTACCCAAGTTCCTGAGCCGAGGTAACTTTGGTGATGACGGACACATGGCCTTAGGCACGAGTCAGGGTTTCCTAAATTTTTCAAAACAAAACATTTAGGTGGTGACTCTGTATCTGGCAAAGCAGTCCATGTTTGGCACTTCTTTATTAAAAATTAGTTTTTTAAAACGATTTGCCGAATTTGAACTCTTTGGTGATTTATCAGTCTTGTATTGCACTTTATGAGATTAGATTCAGAACCGTGACACGAGTCCGAACTGTAGTAGCTAAGAACAAAACAATTCGCACCCTTGCGCGCAGAGAGCGGAGTTCCGAAGCGGTCTACACCATGCATCCGGAGGACCAAGACAAAACTGCATTCCTTACCCCAAGAGGAACCTACCACTATAAGGTTATGCCTTTTGGGCTGAAGAATGCGGGAGCAACTTACCAAAGACTGGTCACTGCCATATTCAAGGAGCAACTCGGCCACACTATGGAAGTGTACATTGATGACATGGTGGTCAAGTCCAAAGAAGAGCAAACTCATCGGCATTCTATGCAAATACAAAATGAAGTTGAACGCTTCCAAATGTGCGTTTGGGATCGGCTCTGGAAAATTCTTGGATTACATTGTCAACCACCGTGGAATCAAAGCCAACCCGAGGTAAATCACAAGAATCTTGGAGCTCGGCCGCCTCATTCAAGAAAGGAGGTTCAAAAGATGATGGGGATGGTCACGCCAGACTCAACAAAGCTCATCACGGCCTACAGATCATCGCCGACAATTCTTCCATACACTACGGCAGGCAAGGCTTTTGAATGGTCCGCTGAGTGTGAAGTCGCTTAACGGCCTCAAAACCTACCGATCGGGCCCACTTTGACAACACCATCGGCCGACGACCCATTCATTTTGTATCCGCGCTTTCCGATCCGTCAACACAGACGATAAAGGAAGAGTTGGGAGCAAAGAAGTAGTATATTACGTGAGCAAGGCAATGGTTGACGACAAAACACGCCACCTGCCACGCCCCAAACCCGCCTAAAAGTTTGGGCATGACCCATTTGAAAATGAACACTTAACCTATTGTAAATAACATATGGGGCCTCATCGAAGCATAAAGTAGGAAAATAACTATACATATAAATTCCATTGAGCTACATCTACATGCCAGGACCTCTTATACATCACATTCATCATGGAAAATAGATAAAGCTCCAAACCATATGTTGTAGCATCGGTGATAAACAACCATACGTAGAGACCCAACCCCATCATTGGGCTTATATAAAAATCATTGAAGTTCTACCTCTTCAACCTTAAATGGGTAATCAAAATTAAGCCAACATTTCAATAGACTTTACAAAAATAAATGGCTTCGCAGCAAAGGCTCGAACCCACGAAGGTTGACAAAAGAAAACGGGTGTCATGACTAGGACTGACCACTTGGTTGGTTACCTACAGAAACAAACATTAAACAGAGTGAGCCAAGCTCAGTAAATAGTAATACATAAATAAAACGATGCTTAACTTGAAACATAACACATAGCAATGCATATAAAGATGTAGAGTTCACATAGTTAGTCTGATTCTGTGCTAAGTACATAACGGCCTTAAGTTCAATCTTGCAACATAAATATGGTGGCTATAAGCCCTTGAAACATGGTGGCATGAGGCCCTTGAAACATGGTGGCTATAAGCCCTTGAAACTTGTGGCATAAAGCCCTTGTAACATATGGCACTAAGGCCCTTGAAACATGTGGCATAAAGCCCTTGTAACATATGGCACTAAGGCCCTTGAAACATATGGCATTAAGCCCTTGTAACATATGGCACTAAGGCCCTTGAAACATATGGCATTAAGCCCTTGAAAAGTTGGCATGAAAGCCCTTGAAAGATTGGCATTAAGCCTTTCAAAAGTTGGCATGAAAGCCCTTGAAACAAAGAACTTGTAACATCCTTGAACTTGTAACAGACTTAAACTTGTAACATACATAAACTTGTAACATACATAAGCTTGTAATAGACTTAAACTTGTAACATACTGGAGACATGCCTGAAACATACTTGAACATCATTCATTAATTCAAACGGAACATATCATAACTAGAGCATTTCTTGTTGTATCATGTCATTATCGCACGCTTAACAATGAGAGACTAATTCACATTCTCACGAGGGTCACATAATGATGCTAAATTTTGCACTTATATCGTAGATTCTGGGTAACTTCCAATTCATAAGCAACATAGCAAATTAACTTCAATTCATCTGGATACATGTAGCTACTCTTATATTTACTCAGAATCCATTCTTCAAGAATGAACATAAATTCTTTTGGGTAAATGACTTACTTTACATGCTCTATTAATCAATAGCATACACCTTTGTTTAATCATTCTTATATGTTAACATAGTTGCCTTGCCTTGTAATTAGCAGAGTCCTAATGGTAACTGCTACATCATTCCCATGAGTTGACATAATTAACTTAAAGTTAACAGACATTCTCGATAATTAGTAACGAAAAGTAAGTACATTTTCATTAGATTATAGATGACTTTATTGGTTTCACAATTTCACAGCTCGCCCTTGGCCCGAGGGGTTCACACATTCACAATAGCCTTGGGTTTCATAGATTTACAACTTATCACATCGCCTTCGCCCTTTGGATTCACAAGTTTGGCCCTTGGCCACATTGCTTCATTAGTCACAAGTCGTCCCTTGTCCTCATAGGTTTGATCTACACAAGTTCTTTTGATGTTTTCAGAATTTGATAATGTTTCTCACATATCATACATACCTTCATAAACTCTTTTGAAGTTTCCATAATGTGACAAGAGCCACATAGCATACATAACATTTATGTCAACATAATTCTACGATTTAAGATTTAACATCAATAACGATAAAGCTTAAAGGTACATCAAAGTACTAATACTCACAAAGCTACAACGGGTGTTTGTCCCTCTTGAAGTGTGCCCTGTACACATATATAACTTGATCATTAGTTTTTTTTTTTTTTTTTCTTTCCTTCATTATTCTTCACAAGCCTACCATTAAGCATCCATTTATACCACAATTTCCTCCATCTCAATATATATATATAAATAGAAGATCACCATTCTTGCAAACACAGTATGAAATTTATAATCAATCACTTCGATTTCAAGATAGAAAGGAATTGTATAGACATCTTCCACATTTTTTCAAAAATCCCTGAATGTCTAGGGTTTTCACCAAAACCAAACATTTCCTATCTCCATAAAGAAACTCCATTAAATCATTCTCTTGATTTTAATAACTAAGCAAGCCCACAAGTATTTAGCAAAATAATTTGGGATTAAACCCATTTCGGAAAACTCCACATTTTAGGTCACAAAAATTAAACTCAACATAGTCAATACCATCTCACATAATCGCCACAATTCAACATAAACAACATGATTCAACTCAACATCATTAAACATAATTCAACATAATTCAAGAGGAATTCTTAAATCCCATTTCCACATTTCACAACCGAGTTCATGTCATCCATATCCTTAATAAATTATTTCCCCAATTTTTCCTTTACATTAAAGCATGAATCACAATGTTCATAACATAGTTCATTCGCAAATTTTAAACATAATTTTCAAACCTTTCCAAATTCCAATTAAACTTGAACACAAATAATTCAATACCTCAATTTCATTACTCTACCTTCAATTTGGGCCAATTCATTAGTTATCATCATTAATCAACCTAGGGTTTCAAGAAAAACCTAGAAATTTCAAGAAAAATCCAAATTTCTTAACCCATTATTTTTTGTTCCAATTTCCTCATTGAGTACAAGTCTAAAGTTCATAATCCATCACCTTAACCCAAAGAATTACATCCCCAACCTTATAAACCCAAATCCCCCAATCTCAAGTTGGACATAATATGTTCAAAACTATAGATTTTGTATTTATATACTCAAAATACCATAAATCAATCCATAAATGCAAATATTGAAAGGGAATAAGGACTCCTACCTCAAGATCCAAGCAAGAAAAGCAAGCTTTGAGAAGAATCCTCCACAAATTCGAATTTCAATCGGTTGAAAATGTTGACCCTTTCTTGTTCTCCATCCTTGATGCAAGATCCATGGTGGCTTTGTTGAGAAAAGTGGAGGAAATCAAGGTTTTGGGAGTTAGGGTTACTGACATGGAAGAGGGGAGAAGAAGAGAGGAAAAGAAAATGTAAGAAATGGGCCAAAATCTCGTTTTTGAGTCACCGCACAAGACGCAGGGCGCTTATTCTCAAGACGCGGCTCGCTTCCAAAGACAGATGTGAAAACTTCAAACCGTATAACTCCCTCATCGGACTCCGCTCTAGGTCATTCTTGTGTCCACATTGAAGCCCCTAAATAATCTTTCCAATGGTTCTAACCTCACATTCAAATTCAATGTGTAGAAAAATAAAAGGGCAAATGAGTGATGGCTGATCGCAGAATAACTATCTAAATTATATTCTTTGGTCCAATCTTACTTTACCATCACACCACTACCTCAATCAATACCCCAAAATAGATAAAAACATTCTCAATTCTAATAGATATAGTTGAATTAAAACACATTAACCCCTAATTCAATAAGGATGACTTTTGGGGTCATTACACTACCTTTAGCTGGAAAAACTCATTCTAGCCCTAGTCATGGTGGCGAGAAAATTGATGCATTACTTCTAGGGATATAGCATCGGGGTGCTAACAGATTATCCCCTCCGCTCAATACTACGAGTGCGTACATCATGACGTGTTTCAAAGTGGGCTCTTGAACTCGGCCAGTACGATATTCAGTTTCTACCTAGAACCTCAATCAAGGGACAAGTGCTTGCTGGCTTTGTTGCCGAATTCACTGGGGGTCTTGCCAATTTCAAGTCTGATGAAATTCGACCAAAGCCGAACTGGAGAATTTATGTTGGGGACGTTTGGCAATTGGGCTGTGGTGGATCATCCAATCAGGGCAAGGAGCCGAGTAGTAATCATGGCTCCCGGCGCGCAATAATTGAGCAGGCCGTCAAGCTCGGCTTCGAAGCTTCAATTAACGAAGCCAAATACGAAGCCCTTCTAACCGGTTTGCGAAATGCACATCTTCTGGGTGCTCGGCGTTTGCTTGTATTTTGCGATTCAAAACTGGTGATCAATCAGCTAAAAAGGGAGTACATGGCAAGAAAAGACCGTATGGCGGCTTACATGAAAATGACTAACTCCTTGCTGGCAAAATTTGACCATCATGAATTGAATCAGATAACACGTGATCAGGATACACATGCAGATGCCCTGGCTTGCCTAGCCTCCGCCATTAACTCAGAGATTAAACGGACTATCGAAGTAGGTTTCATCCCGGAGCCGAGCATTGGCCCTTCGAAGGAAATCTAAGTCAATGTCATAGAATCTGGACCGAGTTGGATGGATCCCATTGCTGTATTCTTGTCTTCCGAATAGCTCCTAGAGGACAAGAAACAAGCACAAAAGCTGCGAAACAAAGCCCTGCGACACTACTTAGATTCACAAGGAAAGCTTTATAAAAATCCCTTTCTGGCCCATATTTGGAATGCGTGCATCCGGACAAAGTCGTAAGAGCTTAACCAAATACATGAAGGCAGTTGTGGCGCCCATTCTGGCGGGCACTCTTTGGCTCATCGAGCTGTGACACAGGGATATTACTGGCCAACAATGAGAGCCGATGCCGAATGTTACGTGAAAAAGTGTGAACAGTGCCAAAAGTTCTCTTCCTTGACCCACCTGCCTACTGAAGAGCTAAGCTCCATAACTAGTCCTTGGTCGTTTGCCCAATGGGGACTTGACATCGTCGGACCATTGCCAAGGGCCCCAAGGAACAAACGATAATTGATTGTCGTGACAGATTACTTCACAAAATGGGTCGAAGCGGAGGCATTAACGCACATTCGAGATGCTGATGTTAAGCACTTTGTACGGAGAAATATCATAACACGATTCGGCATTCCAAGAGCACTTATCTCAGACAACGGCACCCAATTTTATTGCGGTGTCTACCGAGATCTGTGCAGCAAGTACGATATCTGGCCTTACTTTTCCACGCCAGCTTACCCACAAAGCAATGGTCAAGCTGAAGCCTCTAAAAAATCCATCTTGGAAGGCATCAAGAAGAGGTTGGAGAAAGCTAAAGGCAAATGGGTAGAAGAATTTTCGAGTGTGTTGTGGGCTCATCGAACTACGCCAAGGCGATCCACTAGGGAAACGCCGTTTGCTTTATGCTTTGGAACCCAAGCGATTATACCCCTGGAGATCGGCCTTCCATCCTTGAAGTTGAAAGTTTTTGACATGGGCCAAAACAACCTGATGATGGCCTTGGATTTGACTCTAATTGAAGAACAAAGAGACCGTGTTCTCAAGGCCCATGGCATGGTACCAAGAAGAGCTTGCTAAGTTGTATAATCAACGATTTAGTCACCGCTACACACTAGGAGAGTTGGTCCTGAGGAAAGTACTCCCAGCTGCTAGAAAACCGGCTGATGGAAAATTGGGTCCCAATTGGGACGGCCCATATCAGGTCGATTCGATCGCTGGAGTAGGGGCATATCGACTCAAAGACATGTCTAGAAGGAGCCTACCACGGCCTTCAAATTCAATGCACTTGCGTAAATTTTATCATTAAACTCGACCTGTGGGGAATGATACCAGTTTTGAATGGTTCACCATGTACATATTTCACTCTTGCAATGCAAAGTCTCCCATTTCCTCATCGCACAATTCAGTTCAAAAGTCTCCAGATTCGGAGCCCCATCGGCGCATGACACCTTTGTGCCGATTAAAACCTCCAGATTCAGAGCACCCTTCGTGGATATCATGATTGGCCAAATTAAGTCCCCAGATTCAGAGCCCCATCGGTGAATGACACCTTTGGGCCGACTAAGCCTATGAATTTGGAGTGCCCTTTGTGGATATCACGATTGGCCAAATTAAGTCTCCGGATTCAAAGCCCCATCGGTGCATGACACCTTTAGGTCGATTAAAGCCTCCAGATTCAGAGCGCCCTTTGTGGATATCACGATTGGCCAAATTAAGCCTCTAGATTTGGAGCCCCATCGGTGAAGGACACCTTTGGGCCGACAAAGCCTCCGAATTTGGAGCGCCCTTCGTGGATATCATGATTGGCCAAATTAAGTCTTCGGATTCGGAGCCCTATCGGTACATGACACCTTTGGGCCGATTAAAGCCTTCGAATTCAGAATGCCCTTCGTGGATATCACGATTTTCCAAACTAAGTCTCCAAATTCGGAGCTCCATCGGCACATGACACCTTTGGGCTGATAAAAGCCTCCGGATTCAGAGCGCCCTTCGTGGATATCACGACACAAACTAAGTCTTCGAATTCGAGCCCCATCTGAATGACACCTCTCACCGACTAAGCCTCCGGATTTGGAGCGCCTTTGTGGATATCACGACACAAATTAAGTCTCCTGATTCAGAGCCCCATTGGCGCATGACACTTTTGGGCTGATTAAAGCCTCCGATTCAAAGCGCCTTCATAGATATCACGACACAAATTAAGTCTCCAGATTCGAGCTCCTCGGTGAATGACACCTTTAATGACTAAGCCTCCGGATTTGGAGCGCCTTCTTGGATATCACGACACAAATTAAGTCTCCGGATTTGGAGCCCCATCTGCATGACACCTTTGGGCCGATTAAAGTATCCGGATTCGAGCCTTCATGGATATCACGACACAAATTAAGTCTCCGGATTCAAGTGCCCCATCGGTGAATGACACCTTTGGGCCGACTAAGCCTCCGGATTTCGAGTGTCCTTCGTGGATATCACGACACAAATTAAGTCTCCTGATTCGAGCCCCATCTGCAAGATGACACTTTTGGTCGATTAAAGCCTCCGGATTCGAGCGCCATTCAGAGATAAGTCATAGATTCGAGCCCCATCGGTGAATGACACCTTTGGGCTGACTAAGCCTCTAGATTCGAAGTGCCCTTCGTGGATATCACGATTGGCCAAATTAAGTCTCCGGATTCGGAGCCCCATCAGCGCATGACACCTTTGGGCTGATTAAAGCCTCCGGATTGGTCAAATTAAGTGTCCGAATTCGGAGTCCCATCGGTGAATGACACCTTTGGGCCAACTAAGCCTCCGGATTCGGAGCGCCCTTCGTGGATATCACGATTGGGCAAATTAAGCCTCCGGATTAGGAGCCCCATCGGTGAATGACACCCTTGGGCAGATTAAGCCTCCGGATTCGGGGCACCCTTCGTGGATATCACAATTGGCCAAATTAGGTCTCCGGATTCGGAGCCCCATCGGTGAATGACACCCTTGGGCCGATTAAGCCTCCGGATTCAGAGCGCCCTTCGTGGATATCACGATTGGCCAAATTAAGTCTCTGGATTCGGAGCCCCATCGACGCATGACACCTTTGGCCCGATTAAAGCCTCCGGATTTGGAGCGCCCTTCGTGGATATCACGATTAGCCAAATTAAGTCTCCGGATTCGAAGCCTCATCGGTGAATGACACCTTCGGGCTGACTAAGCCTTCGGATTTAGAGCACCCTTTGTGGATATCACGATTGGCCAAATTAATTCTTCGGATTCGGAGCCCCATCGGTGAATGACACCGTTGGGCCGATTAAGCCTCCGGACTCGAGCCCCTTAGTGGATATCACGACACAAATTAAGTCTTCAATTCGAGCCCCATTAGCACATGACACCCTTCGCCGATTAAGCCTCCAGATTCGGCGCCTTCGTGTGTAACACGACACAAATAAAGCCTCAATCTAGTGCCCAACAGACATAACACGCTTTGGGCGATTAAGACTCCTGAGTCGAGCGCCTTCACGACGTAGGTTAAGGCATATAAATATTCAAAGTGGAATGTTTTGTTAAGTCGAAATGCAAAAAACTGTTTACATTTTAAAAGCATACAAACATTGAAAATGAAATGCTTGAATAAGTTGGGCCGGCACAATTACATAAACAAAATTAAAATATGGAAACATTCGAAACGAGATGCCCAATCAGGCATGTAAACATTCAAAATCAAACACAAACATTTAAAATAAAATATTTTATTAAATTATCCAATAGATACATAGTTGACGTCTAATCTGTGTTGGAACGCTACAATATATGTTTAGTTCTATTCTAAGATCGCCTCATCATCACTCTTCTCAATTTCGAAAACTTCAAAAGGAAAGTCATGACGATGATATAATGGTGATGTCGATTCAACTCCTACTCCTTGGAGTGCCTTTGAGGCTTGGAGAGCCGTAATCCACCCATGCTTAAAGCCCTGATTCTCACATCGGCACACCTGCTCTGCGAGGTTCTCCTTGGTCTTGTCTATCTTGACTCTTCGGTCGTCAGGAAGCCTTTTTCATAACCCACGATCCTTGCATTTTCCATTTACAAACATGCTTGTCAGATCCCGATCGGCTATCGTGTGACTTAACAGCCGATGGGTCACTCTCACCTCCATGACCGGGTCAGGTTGACATGCCACACGCGGCTCACTGGATTGAGCCTTGCTGAGTTCCCTAAGCTCATGCTCGGCCTCCTCCGCGAGGGTCTAAGTTCAATTCATTCATCCTTTTCTTTATTTATCTCGTGTATGCGCAGTGCATGCCGACTTCATAAGCGTTATATAGCCCTTTCACCGCCTGGATACCCTCTCGAATATTTCAAACTCACGACCACCATCGACCATCGGACTTCCAGTTGAAAAATCTGAGCAAACTCGACCGCTACATTTGGGTCATTGACAATGGAGTCCACCACATCGGTTTGTTCCTACAAAATCGCAAAACTCAACGGTCGTGGCATCACGTTAGCCTCATTTCTCGGTCATGGTTGTGGGGAGCTTCCCTGTTGCTACTTTTCATTTCAGGGTGATCTATTTCGATGACTTGGAGGCTAACGTTTTCCCCATTTTTTGGACGTCCTACCTCCTGCACGGGTGGGTTTGCTGCTGCGATTCATTGTAGTATCAAACTCAACCAATGTTCGCGCTTCTCTTCTGCTATTGAAGAACAGTCTATTTGACATTCGCACTTATCTAACCTTACGCAACAAATTGTTTTAAATTGAGTCTAAACACAATAAGTGGAGTCACTGGCGCGAAGAGTCCATCCCATTTATTTCTAATGCTTGCAATGCCCCCAAGGCGATTTCATTAACACTAAACTCCAAAAGACTGATGCCGATTGACGTGCACCGCAACCAGTCCATAAACTATTAGTATTCGTATTTTTGGAGTTCATGCATTGGTTGGGGCAAGGGAAGATTTATTAATCTGATTTGCCAAGCACCTAAGCCCGATACCGATCATTGTGTGCCACAGCCACTCCATGAACTATTAGTATTCGGCTTTTTGGAGTTCATGCATTGGCTGGGGCAAGGGCAGATTTATTAATCTAATCGGCCAAGCATCTAAGCCCGATGTCGATTGATGTGTATGATAGCCACTCCATGAACTATTAGTATTTGGCTTTTTGGAGTTCATCCATTCGCTAGGGCAAGGGCAGATTTATTAATCTGATCAGCCATGCATCTAAGTCCGATGCCGATCGATGTGTGCCACAGCCACTCCATGAACTATTAGTATTCAGCTTTTTGGAGTTCATGCATTGGTCAGCAAGGGTAGATTTATTAATCTAATCCGCCAAGCACCTAAGCCCGATGTCGATCATGCGGTCCCACAGCCACTCCATGAACTATTAGTATTCGGCTTTTTGGAGTTCATGCATTGGCTGGGGTAAAGGCAGATTTATTAATCTGATCGACCAAGTATCTAAGCCCGATGCCGATCGATGTGTGACACAGCCAGTCCATGAACTATTAGTATTTAACTTTTTGGAGTTCATGCATTGATCAGCAAGGGCAGATGATTAACTGATCGCCAACCATCTAAGCTCGATGTCGATCGATGTGTGCCACAGCCACTCCATGAACTATTAGTATTCGGCTTTTTGGAGTTCATGCATTGGCTGGGGAAAGGACAAATTTAGTAATCTGATTGGTTATTCAACGAGGATAAATTAAAATTGCCTAGTTATCTAATCGGCAAGTATACATGAATGTTTTATCCAAAATAGCAAAAACCAATACCATTCATCAATAACAAAATTCAGCACAAATAATAGCAAAGTACAAAGGAAATTTTCATTAATAAATTGGGCACAAATTCTAGCCATTTTACATATGAAAAATACTAAACAAAAAGCTACAAGTTCACATGAAAATGCTTAGCAAAAAACTATGACTGTAGCAATACATGAAAACTACTAAACGAAAAGATGTAAGAATACATTCAAATTCCTAAAACAAAAACAAGTGTCGCCCAAATTAATCCTTAGAGTCAGACTCTAGTGGCTCAATATCCACTTTCTCGTATGGAATCGGCATAGCCAATGTCATATTAGTAGCAGCAAGGGCTTTGAGCCAGCCGTGTTTGAATCCCCGATTTTAAAACTTGGGGACTTCTTCCACATAGTTGGCGAGAGCAGCACTTTGGCCAGCCTCGAACGCCTTGGAAGCCTCCTAGTCGCTTTTCTTTCTTTAACTCTTCCAACTCAAATTTAGTTTGGCGATCGCTATTAGGCTAACTTGAGCCCGTCTTCGCCAGGTTCCATTTTTCTTGCTAATCTCACCGATCCAAGATTTCGCCTCTCTCCATCCTCGCCATGGCCCCGGTGTTTCCATTTTCGCTTGTCACCGAATCAGCCCGCCATTTCGCCTCTACTCGCTTTGTAAACAACCAAGTCGCTCGACGGCCATATGTCAAGCGATTTACTTAGCTCGGCTATTCTCCCGACCGTCTGTGAAACAGGAAATTAAAAACAAACAATATTTGCATAAAAGGGAAAGACAAGGTCAAGGTATATACCAGGAGAGCCGATTGAGTGGCTAGCGCTATTGCTGCCAGATCCGGCTCGCCTGAAAGTCAGCTTTGTCACCAAAGAATGAGACAGACGAGCTATGCCGAAAAGCGACGGCTAGGTCTTTAATTGCCGAAGCATCAGAGGAGATCGGCGTGTTTTTTATCTTCGATTGAATAACAAAAGGCACAATAATATCCGATTCCTCTAAACGAGGCCGTTTGTCAGCACGGTTTTCTTCGAATCGCCTCGACTCGGCAGACGCTTCTACCATTTGCTTAGCCTCTTGATCGGCTCGCACAACCACCTCTGACTCAAGACTTCAATTTTTTTTTCCGCTTCCTCCTCAATAACAGTAATAAGGGCCGAGATTCGCAACAGTGAGGGCCGAGATTCGGGCAGTGGCACTTCAGATCGAATGGCCTCGCTTCGCCACAGGCCAACCTTTTGCATTTTTCTGCTTAAGTTGTGTGAGGTTTAACCCACCATGTCTTCGGGTATGCACCGGAAAGGTCCTCTAAACCGTTAAAAACATTGTCAAATGGAAGGTCCGCCGCCCGGTGGATGGAGGGTCTGAATTGAGGTCGGCTTCCTCAAAGGCCAACTTCAAAGCCTCGTCTACTTCTGCTTCAGACTGATCTGACTTGGTGACCGCAGCTACTTTCGCCTACTCTGAATCGGACCCCTCGAAACCAAGTTGCCGCAAGTTTTTGAAGTCAGTCAAAATAAGAGCGTAAAAACTCTTCAAATTTCTTGAATTGGGATGTTTTCATCGAGAAGGTCATATATGTTGGCTCATAGTGAAGTAATATGGGCCACCCTCCTGCTTTCTAAAGACTCGACGGCCAAAATATTTTAGCACAACTTTGATTTCGAAGAATGGCATCCGGTTGAAGTCGACTTTCTTCAAATCGCTTCTCGCACAAGCAAAACCATGAGGTCTCAAAATGAAGCTTTATAAATATAACAAAAAAATAAACACAAGAAGCTATACGCCACCGTTCACCCATCCATCTAGGAATAAGATCGAGGCGATCCTCGCCTTCACCGAATTCCCAGTTACCTTAGACAATGACCATAACATCATCGACTCGCTTCCCAGAACTAGAAAGCATAGTCATTAATTGATGGTCGGTGTCCTTGGCCCCAAGGGAATAACGTCTGCGTTTTACTGTAAGATTCTGGCCAAGGCATAACAATGCCGAATAGCAAGAATGACAAGGTTAATCCTAAGGGGACGGTTTAGCTCTATAATCCCCATTATGATTCTAAAATAGTTGACATTAGGTTAGGAAGGGATTAGACCCCAATGGCAAAGCACAGCCCTAAGGAATGGGTGAAGGGGGAAACAGACTCCACCCTCTGTGATTTACAGGAGAGGGAAGACGATCGTGGTTTAATCAGCCCTCTCCATATCGAGGGTGACGCCTCACACGAGTAATGCATACACACGCCATCGAATGGAAAATGGCGCTTAAGCCAGCAATTCGATCCGATGAGAGGAGATCTTTCAAATGTTTTGCCATTTCCTTCAGCCTATAGGAATATGCTAAACTAAAAACAAACCAAGGAAAAGGATTCAAAGCAGAGAGGGAGAGAACTTACAAGAGACGAAGATGATAGTGATGGAAAGGAAGTTACAGAGGTAATTCGGAAGGCAGTCCAGTGACAAGCACCTAAAAATGTGTATGTATTTGAAAAGACGTCGAAATTTTAAATCACAATAAATAGAAGTGTATGAAGGGGCAGGAAGTTGAAATGATAACCGAGAAGCGTGTGCTCAGACATCTACATTGGAATGAGGTCACCAGATTTCGCTCGACTTTTCGAGTTTGAAACCAACCATTCCAGCCAACTGTCGTTAGTGGAGTGCTTCGGGGGCAATTGTGGGGGCCGAATATTGGGAGTCATAAAGAGGCCGAATAGTTGAACTTGGAGAGTCGAAATATATATAGCTCTCGGCCCAGTCTCGTACATTCAAATCCTACCCTATTCGGCCAAAAAGCCGGTTGAGCAAGGGGCTGAGTGAAAAGCGATCTGCTACAAAAGAAGCCGAATGGCGAATTGAAAGTGGGCCCAATCCCGAGGCCTAAAAAAGAATAGATATAAATAGAAGAACTTCAGCCAAAAAGTGGTATGTGAGAATCAATATACTTAACTTAAAATACAAGTAATCTAGAGAGAGTAGAGACTAACTTGTTCGTCGGAGTGCTAATTCTAGCACCCTCGACCGGGGTGTTCATTTCTTTTCAGGTGACAATCTGAGGATCACGAGCATCCTCCAGGATCTGAAGAGTATTTCCAAACCACTTCCCCACAGGGTGTTTTGGCTCTTACTTGCTTGATATGTGCTGTCAGAGTGTGTCTCTACAAGGTTGTATGTATTGGTTCGCAAGTCCGAAATCGTGTCCGTGGACATCGATTTGGAGAATTAGTTTTACTTGAAGGTATCAGATCTGGGGCAATGATTTGGGAACAGTGATCAGTGTTGAGAATAGTGTGATCAGCTTACAAATATCAACTATGTGTTGTGTTTATTTAAGCCGTTATGCTGTTCGTTTTTCTGCTTATTGTTTCCTTATTATGCTTTATTTATCTTTTTGCATGGTAGTTTAGCACAATTGCTTCCGACCAGGCAGATATTCCCCAAGCAGTTTGGGTTAGAGGTCGAAGACTTCATCGATCCGAGGATCTGATAGACGGACAACTAGTGTTCTGTTCATTACCCCCGGTTACTAGACGAAAGTCAGTTAGGCGCAGTTCATCAGTACAGCGGTTACCAGATTAGTGGTCCTTATCCACCCCGCCAGTGAGTAGTTAGGTTGAGGTTTTAGTTTCTACCGTAAAGAGATATACTTGTTGTTTAATTAGATCAACACCTTATGGCAAGTATGGAGGACATGATGCGTCAGCTCCAAGAAACTATGCAAGCCATGCAGCGGGATGCTGCCCGCTAGGCAGAGTTTGCCGTACGCTACACAGAGGTTGTGGCTTAACAAACAGAGTTGATTGCCAGACTTCAGCAACAGCAGCAACCACAGTAAGCCGGAGCATCTGCTTCGCACCCACCTCCTCCCCCACCTAGAGTTCCAACACTCGGGGAGACTACAAACATCCAGGAAAATACGGACGTCCCAACAGGGCCAGTTCCACCCCCAATCCTACCTCAGCTGTCCAAAGCACCGATTAATCTAGTCGATACACCATTTGAATTTGAGGTGGATCTAACAGCGCTGAAAGTGAGCAAGTTAGAAAAACTATTCAAGAAGGCTCAAGGCATTAATTCCATTCCAGACATATAGGATGGATACACTGATTCAGTGGTTACTTTGCCAGACCGATTCAAAATGCCGCATATAGACTGTTTTGACGGTTCTGGGGATCCCATGGTACACCTGCAGCTATTCTCAGATATCCTAAGGCCAATGGGCCTCTCCAAATTGCAAAAGCTTTCCCTCTTCAGCTGGACCCTGTCGGGTGTTGCGGCTATTTGGTACGCAAAGCTGGAGGACTCTATCAAGAGAAGCTGGGAAGAAATGGCTGAGGCCTTTGTAGCTCAATACTTTTACAACACGTAGATCAAAATCACAACTCGTGATCTCGAGATAACCAAACAGGAGCCAAAAGAGAGCTTCTCCGACTTTGTAACCCGTTGGAGGGCCAAAGCTTCTATGATGACCATCAGGCCGGTCAACAAGGATCAGATGCGTAACCTCCAGCCCAAGCTGATGCAAAAGATGATTATCCTACCCCTTCCCACCTTTGTGGATTTACACGAGATTGGGGTACAGATTGAGAATGCCATGAAGCAGGGTCTGATTGACCACAAGAGAGAGTAGCCCAAGAGGGCATTTACCCACAGTACGAATGCAGGCATGAGTAATGCTGCAGCTGCCAGAACTTTCGATGTGGGCATGGTCACCACCACCACCCCTCCAAAAACACTTACAGCCACACCATTCACCGGTATGTTCGGTACCAGCTCGCAAATAGCCAGATATGCACCCCGAGGCCAGAGAACCTTTACTCCACTATACATGTCTCTGTCCAAAACTCTGGGGGTTCTGATTAGAAAAGGGCATTTGAAGCCCCTAGAGTCGCGACCATTACCAGACAAACTTCCTCCTTCCCATAACCTAGCAACATCAGGTTTTCACTAACAACATGGTCATGACACCACCAAGCTTCAGATCGCATCACGAGATACAGGATCTCATTGACAATAGGGTGATCATACCTCTAGAGAAACAAAATGTCGCAACCAACCCTCTCCCACCACATAACCAAGCTCTGCCATGTAAACGCATCAACCTGATCTAAACTGCCAGGTCATACAACCTTAGCATATATATCACACCCTCCCACCTACCCAAGCCCGAGGTGTTCATCTCGACAGGCGGACTTGTGCATGTTGAGCACCTCCCAAACCCAACTCGAGCCGGTGGTGGTGACCATCGAAAACATGTAACCGAGATGACTTTGGGGACAGATGGGAATGCCGATTCAGAGACGAGGGGTCTCATGAAGCTTTGCATACAACCCGAGTGGTTATATCACATCACTGCACTGTGTTAAGCCTAGGTAGAGTTGCTGCTAGGGCAGAGATCAGTGTGGTTCGGGAGGATGGACCTAGTCAGGGGCTAGATGACCTAGCAGAGCTGGAAGAGGACACTGCAAATCTGCAGTTCTTTGAAGATTATGACTCAGGAGATGTGAACATCAACTGGTTCGACTTGGATGGATCGGCAGAGAATACGGGGTGGCTTAGTGACCAGGTAGATATTGTTGAGTAGCCTTAGCTAGAACAAGGACCGTCAGGGACAGGAACATCAGCAGTGGACGGAATGGCTGAGAATTAGAAGGGATCGCTGGAGAGCACTGGTGTTAATAATTTTGCCCAGTATCTAGGCTATCCAAGTACAGTCGGCGCTGAACAGAGGGCTGCATTGAAGCAGTTTGAGCAGGAAAAGATCCAAGATCTTGAGAGGGCTAGGAAGGCCAAGGGGACGGAACATGCTGTGAGCACAGGAGTAGTTGCAATAGAACTGGATAGCTGCCTGTCGGCTGCCGACAGGATGTGGTGGGAAGACGACGACTTACATCTTGCCCACACCGACGATGATTGGGGGCATAATCAACCGGATGATACCTGGTGTGTTGAAGAGGTAGATCATATGATGAGGAGTGGGCGGTACTTCAAGCCCCCACACTTGGATCAACCAGAGGCGTCCAGAAAGGACAAAGAAGCGAAGAGGTAGAAAGAAAAATTGCTCGAGGAGGAGGCTGTATTGAAACAGCTTAAGAAAATCCAAGCAGACATCTCCATCTGGGGACTACTTATGGCCTCAAGAGTTCACAGACAAGCTGTCCTTTCTGCCATGGACAAGGCGAAACTTTCAATTGATACCACGTCCAAACGGTTGGTAGGGCTGGTTTTTCCAAGAGGAGCTTCCCTGACATTGACCTTCACTGACAAGGAACTGCCGCCTGAGGGCTTAGATCATAACAAACTGCTCTACATCTCGCCGAAAGTGTAGAGAAATGGATACCTGTGATCCTTGTTGACACAGGATCTGCTATCAACACGTGTCCGTCGAGGATGACATATGCTATCGGGTTAAAGCCCGCGGATTTTGTGCCTACTGTCCAGGTGATACGGGCCTACGATAATACCAACATAGAGGTGATGGGGATTATACAGATTTAGACTCAGGTAGGTCCAGGGCAACAGGATATTGATTTTCATGTCTTGGATGTTCCCGTAAACTTCAATCTACTCCTGGGGCGGCCGTGGCTACACCAGGTGAAGACTGTCTCTTCCACCTTGCATCAAATGCTGAAGTACCCCCACGGGAAGGGGGTGGCGATCGTTTTTGGGAATTCTTTAATCCATCCGCCACCAGAGGTTTCTACACCAGTTCTCGAGATTAAGCATGGTGCGGAGGATATGTTTTTGTCAGGGTTCATCCTAGCTGAGGCCCGGGTTGTACAGAATATCCTAGCTATTGATGAGGGGCTATACGCCAAAGCAATGCACACTGCCTACCTTATGAACAAGCTTCAAAGACATCCCCTGATGGGATTAGGTGAAGTGGCCGAAAGGCGCAAGATCGGTCAAGTGTCGCACAACCCATATACCTTTGGCTTAGGTTATCTGCCTACCAAAGAGGATTGGGCGAGGAAAGAAAAAGAGATGGTCGGAAGAGCCAGAGCCATGCAGGTCGGGAAGCATTATGAGTTGATGCACTGACCTATCCCGGGAACCTTAAACAGACGCTTTGTCTGGGAGGGGGAAGACTTCCCGTTCTGTGGCTTCCCAGAGCCATGGCTAAATGCAGAGAGGCGGCATTTTCCGGGATTTGAAATCTTCTTTGACTTGCAGTTGTCTGGGGATGATGTTGCCGAAGAGCAGACAAACCCACCAGCTGAAGCTGAGCAGTGCAATGAGGAGGATTCCGAGAGTACAGAGATTGAGATGGGGGTAGCACTGGCTTGTCTACTCTCAGATCCTCAAATCGTATAGGAGCGCTTGGGGGATAATTTCGCCATGATCGGAATGAAGCGGCTGTGAGCCCATCTTCAAACATTCTGGATGCATCCATCGCACCCTCTCTCGTTTGGCAATACAAGGAGGGCTTTTTATCGAGCAAAGACCGGTCGTAGTGAGCCAAAATCGACTCCACCGAAGTCTATGGAGTCTATCGTGTTCCACTGCCCGAGTCTGAGTCCGATATTCTTGGGTGTGATAACCTTAATGCCACTGTCCTGTCCAGGTCATATTTTTCTTTTTCTTTTGAGTCTGTTGTAACTGAGAAATTAGGCAGACTGGATATTATTAATGAGAATGGTACGGCTGTGGCTTCCGAGTACTTTTTTGTGCCTTTAAGTTATTGCATTAATTAGGATTTTCAAATTTTTGATGAAAACGACGAGGAATAAATTCCTCTGATTTTGCAATATTTGCTTGATCAAGAGCAGAAGAGGTTTGTAAAACCCTTGGTTGATGAAATCACCACAATTAATGTTGGTACTGAGAAGGACCCACGGCTGGTCCAGATCGGGTCCATGTAGTCTTCGGAGGATCACGAGCACTTAAAAGATTTCAAAGATGTTTTCGTGTGGTCCTACAAAGACATGCCTGGAATCGAACCTGAGATTGTACAAAGACCGATCCTCTTGACCCAAAGGCCCGACTCAAGCGAAGTTCAAGGATCCGCCGGATCGGGCTCTAAAGATCAAAGAAGAGGTCACCAAGTAGATTGGCACAGGGTTCCTACTGGTATCTGAATACCTTACTTGGTTGGCCAATATAGTTCCGGTGCCGAAGAAGGACGGCAGAATTCGTATGTAAACTTCAGGATTTAAATAAAGCCACCAAAGGACGACTTTCCTCTACCGCATATCGATTTAATTAGTGGACTTCACCGCTGCATACGCCGCCTCATTCATGGATGGGTTTTCGTGCTACAATCGATTTTGATGGCACGTAAGACTAGGAGAAGATCGCTTTCACCACCCGGGGACCTATTGTTATAGGGTGATGCCGCTTAATAAGAATGTCACACGATCAATGGGTCAGACCACGATTTTGCACGACATGATCCATAAAGAGGATGAGGTGTACGTGAATGTCAGGATTGTCAAGTCCAAGTAAAGAGAGGGCCACTACACCGCCTTGTTGAAATTCTTTCAACGGATCAGAGACTGTCGGTTGCGGCTGAATCCTCAGAGATATACATATGGTGATACAAAGAGGGAAAATGTCAGTTCTTGATCACACAAAGAGGTATCGAGGTCGATCCTTCTAAAATCAAGGCCATCTTATAAATGCCACCACCGAGGATTGAAAAGGAGGTGCGAGGCTTTCTAGGTAAAGTGCAATTCATAAGACGGTTTATTGCAAAATTAACCTTGACTTGTGAACCACTCTTTGGTCTCCTGAAGAAAGGAAATAAGTTCCAATGGGACGACCGATGCCAAGTTGCTTTCAAGCATATCAAGCAATATTTACAGAACCCACCTGTGTTGTCACCGCCTGAGTCGGGGAAACCGTTGATTCTGTACCTTTCAGTGACTAAAACTACAATGGGATGCATGCTTGCACAGGAGTCTTAGGACAAAGTGGAGAAGGCTATCTACTACCTGAGCAAGAAAATGCTGGATTACGAGACCCGCTACACTCCACTGGAGAAGACTTGTCTGGCCTTGGTATGGGTTACTAGGAAGCTGAGGCACTACCTGTTAGCTCACTCTGTAATACTGGTTTCGAGATTAGATCCCATCAAATATCTTTTCGAGAAATCGGCACTTACAGGTAGGCCAGCCCGTTGGTTGCTTCTACTTTTTGAATTCGATCTAAAGTACATGACACGCAAGTCAGTGAAAGGGAGAGCGGTAGCGGAGTTCCTAGCCGATCACCCAGTGGAAGGGGAATAAATAGTTGACTATCTATTCCTAGATGAGGCCATTCTGTATGCCGAAAAAGAGACTTGGACGATGTACTTTGACAGAGCGTCAAACCAATACGAATATAGGGTAGGGGTGTTGCTGATAGCACCTGACAATTCCCGTATACCTCTAGCATTCAAACTCCGGTTCAGAGCATCAAACAACGAGGCAGAGTATGAGGCATGTATTCCTGGACTAGAAGCCGCCCTGGAACTAGGGGCAAAATAGTTGGATGTCATCGGGGACTCGAACCTTGTTGTATCTCAAGCTAAAGGAGATTGGAAATTAAAGAAGAAAAGATGGGAATCTATCACCAGAACTTAGACGTCCACAGATGATGAACTGAGTAGCCATTCTTCGTATTGCCCTCTTGTCTTTGGTGTTTGCCCTAAGTGGATAAGCCTTCTTTTCCAAGAAGTTCCAGATGTCATGATACCAAGGGTTTTGATCTTGTACTTCATCTATGGCGGTAATCAGTTCGTAGGCCGGCACATACCTTTGTTCAATTATGATTGGACGCATCCGAACTCCCAAAGGGATGTCTATCATGGAAGATAGAGTTGATAAAGTGTCAACGAACTCAAGGTTCTCTTAACAGATAGGTAGTTGTTAACTCTCAACCCTGGGAATTAGAACACCCAGGGTTTGGTGATAGATTTTCATCCTTTCTTCCTTAACCTTCCAGTCTCCTTTCGCTTGAGACACAACTAGGTTCGAGTCCCCGATGACATCCAACCATTTTGCCCCCAATTCTAGGGCAGCTTCTAAGCCAGCGATACATGCCTCATACTTTGCTTCGTTGTTCGATACCTTGAACCGAAGTTTGAAAGCTAAGGATATGTGGGGATTGTCGGGTGCTATCAGTAACACCCATATCCTATAATTGCATCGGGTTTGATGCTCACAAAGTACATAGTCCGCACCTTCTTCAACCTATAAAATGGCCTCATCTAGGAACGAATATTTTACTACTTCATCCCCTCCACCGGGTGATTGGTTAAGAACTCCGCCACCGCCTCCCTTTCACGACTTACGGTCATATACTTCAAATCAAATTCGAGAGAAGAAGTAACCAATGAACCAAATTACCCATAAGTGCTAGTTTCTAAGAGATATTTAATGGATCTAATCTCAAACCAAGATATAGAGTGAGCTAACAAGTAGTGCATCAACTTCCTAGTAGCCTATACCAAGGCCAAACAAGCCTTTTCTAGCGGAGTGTAACGGGTCTCATATTCCAGCACTTTCTTGCTCAAATAATAGATAGCCTTCTCCACTTTGTCCTCGACTTATGCAAGCATGCAAAGACATTGTTGTGTCTACATCGATAGATACAATATCAACAGCTTCGCTCTAGCAAAGGATAACACAAGTGGGTTCTATAGATACTGCTTGATCTCGCTTCAAAAGCAACTTCAGATCGGTCATCCCATCGAATTTTTTTTCTTTCTTCAGAGACCAAACAAAGGTCCACAAGTCAAGGTTAATTTTGCAATAAACTGCCTTATGAATTGCACTTTACCCGTAAAGCCTCGCTACTTTTCACCCTTGGTGGTGGCATTTCTAAGATGGCCTTGATTTTGGAAGGATCGACCTCAATACCCTTTGTGTAATCAAGAACCCCAAAGATTTTCCCCGCAGAACACCAAAAGTACATTTCTAAGGATTTAGCCAAGAATCGATACTCTCTCGACCGCTGGAAAATTTCTTCAAGGTGGACTTGACAATCATGTCATCCACATACACCTCAACCTCTTTGGGGATCATATCGTGCAAGATAGTGGTCGAGTCTGATAAATAGCCCCAAAGATTCTTCAAACCAAACAAAGATCACCCTATAATAGTAAGTTCTACTGGTGGTGAAGGCGCCTTTCCCTATCTTTGGGTGCCATCAAAACTGTTGTAGCCAAAAACCCATCCATAAACGAGAGCAACAAGATGCCCCGCAAAGGAAGTCCACCAATTCGCCGATATACGCAGAGGAAAGTCGCCCTTCAACTAGCTTTGTTCAAATCAAGTCCGTGACATACCCGACCGCCGCCATCTTCTTCTAAGACCGCAACTATATTGGCCAACTAAGTAGGATACTCAAACACTAACAGGAACCCTGCATCAATCTGCTTGCTGACCTTTTCTTTGATTTTCAGAGCCCAATCCGGGCGGATCCTTCAAGCTTCGCTAATGTGTCGAGCCTCCGGGTCAAGAGGGATCCAAAGGTCAGATATCTCAGATCGATTCCGCATGTCTTCGTAAGACCACGGAAAACATCTCAAATCTTTTAATAAAGCGACTAAGCTCTCGATTCCTTCAAGACAAGGGACCCGATTTGGACCACCGCAGATCCTTCTCAAGACTAACATTAATTGAGGTGATTTCATCAACCAAAGGTTTTACAAACCTCTCTTCTTGATTAACCAAGTGTTTCAAAACCGAGGAATTTCTTCCTCGCTGCTTTCATTAAAGTTTTGAAAGTCTTGATTAATGCAATAAACTAAAGGCACAGAAAAAGTACTCAGAAGCCACAGCGGTACCATTCTCATTAACTTCCAGATCGTCTGATTCTTCGATTACAATCGACTCAAACGAAAATGAAAAAGACAACCTGGACAACACAATGGCATTCGGGTTATCACCCCAGAATACCGACTCGACTCAGAAGAACCGAATCGATTCCAACTCCACGCTCAGGAACCAGATTTCATTTCACTACCTAACCCAGAACTGCTAGATAAAAATCTTTTCTCGTATTGCCAAACGAGGGAGGGTGCAATGGATGCATCTAGAATACCGGAAGAAGGGCCCATAGTTGAGTTATCTCCAATCATGGAAACTGAGAAATCATCCCCCGAGCACTCTGGTAAGATCCGAGGATCCGAGAGGAGACAGCCAAAGATCGCTCCCATTTCGTAATCAGACCATCGACATATCCTCTTTGCACTACTCACCACAAATGTGGGTCACCGCTTCTTCAGAACTTCATCCCCGATAACCGAAGTTAAAAAGATCTCAAATCCCTGAAGCGCCTTCGATTCACCATGGCTTTGGAAAGCCGCAAAATAAAAATCTTCCTCCCAACAAAGCGTCTGCTCAGGTCCTTGATAGGTCTTTGCACTAACTCATAGTGCTTCCCAAATTTGTTTAACTTTGGCTCTTCCGCCATCTCCTTTCATCTTCTTACGCAATCCTCTTTGGTAGGTATATAATCTAGACCAAAGGTATGGGGATTGTGGCACTTCAACCAATGCAAATGACGCCTTCCGACCACTCCTTCCTAATCTCATCCCGCACATGTTGAAGCTTGTTCATAAGATAAACAGATTATGATTGACATACAATTCTCATCAAAGCTAACAAATCCTCGACTACCCGAGCCTCAACTAAGGTGAACCCAGACAGAAGACATCCTCCTCGTCATGTACAATCTCCAAGATTGGCATAGTAACCTCTGGCGGCGGATGTATTGAAGAGTTCCCAAAAACAATTGCCACCCACTTCCCGTGGGGGTATTTCAACATTTAGTGTAGGGTGGAAGACACAGCCTTCACTTGGTGCAAATGCACGCCATCCAAGGAGTAAGTTAAAGGTGGCCGAACATCCAAAACATGAAATTAATGTCCTGTTGGGTCTGCCAACTTGAGTTTTGATCCACACCGCCCCATCACCTCCCTACCGGTGTTGACATAAGCCCGTATCACCGGGTCACAGGTGAAATCATGGTTTCAACCCGATAGCATATGTCGTTCGCGATGGACACACATTTATGGCAGATCCCATATCAACTAAGACAACTGGTATCTACTTATCCTTGCACTCCACGTAGACGATAATGTTTGTTGTGCTCGGAGCCCAGGTTAAAGTCGGTGAAGCTCCACCTCGAAAAACCAACCCCACCAACTGCTCAGGCGTTGTATCAATCGAAACCTTAGCCTTGTCCATGGCTAAAAGGATATCTTGTCTATGCACCCTAGAGGCCATAAGCAGTCCCCAGATGGAGATATCTACTTGAATCTTTTTTAGCTATTTCAGTACAGCTTCCTTCTCTAACAGTTTGTCCTTCTGCCTCTCAGCTTCCTTATCCTTCTCAAATGCCTCTGGCTTGTCCAGGTGTGGGGGTTTGAAGTACCGCCCACTCCGGGTCATATGGTTGACTTCTTCAGTGTACCACGTATCATCCAGGAGATTCTGTCGCCAGTCTTCATCAATGTGGGCCAGACACAGATCTTCGTCTTCTCACCACATGCCCTCAGCGACTGATAAACAATCGTCCGGCCCATCAGAGTTACTCCGTGCTCACAACACATTCTGTCCCCACAGACCCTTGGCCTTTCTAGCCCTCACATCATTCTCGATCCTCTCTTGTTCAAATCTCTTCAATGCGCCTCTTGTTCTGCAGGCTCATTGCATAAATGTCACCGATTCCCGAGTAAAATTCTTCGCATCTTTCTCTCGCAAGTTCTCCTCATTGTCGAATCGCTCCGCCTTTGTAGATGTTCTTCTTCTCGACCGTCCCCTGTTTTGGTTCAGACTTCAATAACATCGCTCATCACTATGCCAACCTCAGATTGTTCGTTGATCCATTCAGTCAAACCATTGACGCCATATCCCCAGATCCCGCTTCATCAAAGAACCGCAGATTCGCAATGTCCTTCTCAAGCTCGCTAGATCGTCCAACCCATGACTTGGCCCATCTTTCCGCACCACATTCACCCCGCCTCGACAATTCTACCCTCACCATTCGATCACCGGCGCAATAAAGTGGCAAGGGTTGTATGTTTCCTTAGTTGC
Source organism: Camellia lanceoleosa (assembly GCA_025200525.1). Taxonomy (NCBI): domain Eukaryota; kingdom Viridiplantae; phylum Streptophyta; class Magnoliopsida; order Ericales; family Theaceae; genus Camellia; species Camellia lanceoleosa. The sequence continues at coordinate 43,536,611 of CM045763.1, read as the reverse complement.
TTTCAGATCCTCGTGTTCTAAACCAACGCTCCCATTCTCCTCCAAGGTCACCCCACTTTGTCTTCGATACCACCACCACCGCTTGGGTAAGGTTAATGGTGTTTATCATGCACAAGTCTGCATTTCGGGATGAACAACACCGCTTAGGCAGGTGGGAGGAGTGATGTATATGTCAGTCATACGACTACCGTTGTTTGGATCAAAGTTTATTTGCCCGGTGGAGGAGGGGGTTGTTATGTGGGAGAGGGTTAGTGGTGACATTTGGCTTCTCAGAGGCGAATCACCTTGTTGTCAATGAGGCCTTGAATCTCATGACGAATCAAGCATTGGTCAAGATCATGTCCATGTTAATGGAAGGCACAATACTTGGTGGGTTGTGTGTAGGAGGGAGGATTTGGCAATGGACGCTGCCCAAGGGCTTCAGATGCCCTTTTCTCATCAAAACCCCCAAGGCTTTAGAAAGAGGCATGTAAAGAACCCTCTAGCCCCTGGGTGGGTACTTTGCTAGTTAAGATGTGGCTCCAGATGAGCCAGAAGGGTGTGGCTGCTTTGAGGTCGTGGTGGTGACCATGCCCACGCAAGTCCTCGCAATGCATTGTCGGGTTGTAGTCAGATTCAAATACGGTAAAGGCCCTCTTGGGCTATTCTTTCTCCCGTCAATCGCACCATGCTTCATAGCATCTTCTATCTGCATTCTAATCTCGTGAAAGATCCGCAAAGGTGGGGAGGGTAACACAATCATTTTCTACAAAAATTTTCTGCCAGATTCCACACGACTATCCTTATTTGGTCTTTCTCTAGCTGGTTGTCATCATGGAGGCCTTGGCCTCCATCGAAAGTGACAAAGTTAGAAAAGCCTTCATTCGCTCTTGCCTAGTTGCCTCGAGATCACGAGTTGTGACCTCGATTTGAGTATTGTATGAATATTGGGCAATGAAGGCCTCGCCATCTCCTCCCAATTCTTCTTCATCAATCCTCTAGTTTACGCATCAGATGGCCGCAATACCCAATAGGGTCCCACCAAAAGGAATAGCTTCAGATTCTAGTCAAGCCCATCGCATGTAATATCTAAAAACAAATTTCAAATAGACTATAGGATCGCCGAGCCGTCAAGCGTCTATATGAGGCATCTTAAATCGTCCGTAATGTCACCGTCAATCTGTAGCCGCCTCTATGTCTAGGATCGAGTTAACTCGAGCTCACTTGAACAACTTCGAGCTTGCTCACCTTCGAGCGGTTGATCGACCTTAAATTTGAACGGTGTGTCCGCGGTAATCCGGCGCTTGAAGTCTGTGGCAGATCGGTGATGGGATCGCCTCAAGGAACGCTCAGATTCTCCGACGTTAGTCGCTTTCTAGGTGTTGGAACTCAGACGGAGGAAAAATTCGCAACCCGCACTTCCTTTCTTCCAAGTTTTCACCGTCCGATCACCGAAGCACACCATGTGAGCTACCCGGCGGTGTGTGGCCGGAAAACACCTCCGACGATCAAGTTAGCACACACCTAGGATAGAGAGAGAGAGAGAGAGAGAGAGAGAGAGAGAGAGAGAGGAGAGTGTTTGAGTGTAAGAAATTCCTTACAAAGTGTTCGTCCCCCTCGTATGGGGGGCGCAGACTTGCTTATATACCCTTCTGCGCCCCATATCCACTTCCAGTGGCCTCTCAACACGTGGCTCTGCTATCCCATCTGTCAAGATACGCCATGTCAACATCACCTAACCCAACCGCCTCACTTCATCAGCTCGGCGAAATAACATCTCGGCTATCAACGGCCTCACTGCTCTATGCCCAAACATGCCGCTGGTTAAGCTCAATGGAGACCGGCTCGCGGCATCTCAGAGCCGAGCTCGGTCATCACAAACTTGTCTCAACTGCCTTCGCCGAAAGCGACAGAGATACTCGTCCAACTGCGTTCGGCTGGCGCCGACATTTCACTCGGCTAACCTCGCTCGCCAAGCACGAGTTCGGTTGGGCCTAAGCGGTGCTTAACCGAAAGCACCTTCTCGTGGGATGGCTAAATCTCCTGCCCATCACCGCCGCCAAAATCTGTCCGATCATTACCACGGCCCAATCCAAATTTCATAAATTTCCCTCTCAATTGCCCTTAATTCCGTCCGCCCAACAGGACGGGATTACCATTACAAATAACCGGTAGATTCACCGAAACCTCACAGCTTGAGCAAATACCAATTCTTCACCGGAGTAAACCATCTCTACCGAATCGCGCAGCTTGAGCAAAACCATCAACTCTTCAAATGAGTAAGCATCTCTACCGAACAACTCTTCAAATGAGTAAACCATCTCTACCGAACGTGAAGTTGAGCAAACCATCAACTCTTCAAATGGAGTAAATCATCTCTACCGAAACGCCGCAGCTTGAGCAAACCATCAACTCTTCACCGAGTAAGCATCTCGGCCGAACCGCTAGCTTGAGCAAAACATCAACTCTTCACCGAGTAAATCATCTCTACCGAAACGCCAGCTTGAGCAAAACCATCAACTCTTCACCGAGTAAGCATCTCTACCGAACAACTCTTCACCGAGTAAACCATCTCACCGAACTCGAAGTTGAGCAAACCATCAACTCTTCACCGAGTAAGCATCTCGGCCGAATCGCTAGCTGAGCAAAACATCAACTCTTCAAATGAGTAAATCATCTCGCTAGAAACGCAGCTTGAGCAAAACTATCAACTCTTCACCGAGTAAGCATCTCTACTGAACAACTCTTCAAATGAGTAAACCATCTCTACCGAACCTCGAAGTTGAGCAAACCATCAACTCTTCACGAGTAAGCATCTCGCCGAATCGCCAGCTGAGCAAAACATCAACTCTTCAAATGAGTAAATCATCTCGCTAGAAACGCCAGCTTGAGCAAACCATCAACTCTTCACCGAGTAAGCATCTCGGTCGAACAACTCTTCAGTCGAGTAAACCATCTCTACCGAACCCGAAGTTGAGCAAACCATCAACTCTTCACCGAGTAAAACATCTCGGCTTGAATTCTTAGTTGAGCTAACCATCAACTCTTCAAATGAGCAAATCATCTCTACCGAATTCCTTAGTTGAGCTAACCATCAACTCTTCAAATGAGCAAATCATCTCGGCTGGAATTCCGTAGTTGAGCTAACCATCAACTCTTCAGCCGGAGCAAATCATCTCGGCTGGAATTCCGTAGTTGTGCTAACCATCAACTCTTCTGCCGGAGTAAAACATCTCGGCTTGAGTTCCTTAGTTGAGCGAACCATCAACTCTTCAAATGAGCAAATCATCTCTACCGAATTCCTTAGTTGAGCTAACCATCAACTCTTCAGCCGGAGTAGGTCATCTCGGCTGGAACCTCGCAGTTGATCCACTTTCTTTGGCCAAAGAAGGCGAGCAAGGTCCGTTCCGCGACTTCCTACTTGGCAGACAAGAAGCTCGGCCAAGGAACTCCAAGGAAGGCGAGCTAGGTCCGCTCCGCGACTTCCTACTTGGCGGACAAGAAGCTCGGCCAAGGAACTCCAAGGAAGGCGAGCAAGGTCCGCTCCGCAACTTCCTTCTTGGCATACAAGAAGCTCGGCCAAGGAACTCCAAGGAAGGCGAGCAAGGTCCGCCCATGACTTCCTTCTTGGCGACAAGAAGCTCGCCAAGGAACTCCAAGGAAGGCGAGCAAGGTCGCTCCATGACTTCCTACTTGGCGGACAAGAAGCTCGCCAAGGAACTCCAAGGAAGGCGAGCAAGGTCCGCTCAACTTCCTTCTTGGCGACAAGAAGCTCGGCCAAGGAACTCCAAGGAAGGCGAGCAAGGTCAGCCTCCGACTTCCTACTTACGGACAAGAAGCTCGCCAAGGAACTCCAAGGAAGGCGAGCAAGGTCCGCTTCCGCAACTTCCTTCTTGCATAAGAAGCTCGCCAAGGAACTCCAAGGAAGGCGAGCAAGGTCCGCCTCATGACTTCCTACTTGGCGACAAGAAGCTCGCCAAGGAACTCAAGGAAGGCGAAGCTAGGTCTGCCCCATGACTTCCTACTTGGCGGACAAGAAGCTCGCCAAGGAACTCCAAGGAAGGCGAGCAAGGTCCGCCCGCAACTTCCTTCTATGCATAAGACGCCGCCAAGGAACTCCAAGGAAGGCGAAGCAAGGTCCGCCTCCGCGACTTCCTACTTGGCGGACAAGAAGCTCGGCCAAGGAACTCCAAGGAAGGCGAAGCAGGGTCCGCTCCGCAACTTCCTTCTGGGCGACAAGACGCCGCCAAGGAACTCAAGGAAGGCGAGCAAGGTCCGCCTCACACTTCCTACTTGGCGGACAAGAAGCTCGCCAATGAACCCAAGGAAGGCGAGCTAGGTCCGCTCATGACTTCCTACTTGGCGGACAAGAAGCTCGCCATGAACTCCAAGGAAGGCGAAAGGTCCGCCTGCAACTTCCTTCTTGGCGCATAAGACGCCGCCAAGGTACCCAAGGAAGGCGAGCTAGGTCCGCCTCATGACTTCCTACTTCATGCATAAGATCACTCGCCAAGGTGGCGACAAGATCACCGCCAAGGAACTCCAAGGAAGGCGAAAGGTCCGCCTCCATGACTTCCTACTTGGCGGACAAGAAGCTCGCCAAGGAACTCCAAGGAAGGCGTAGCAAGGTCCGCCCGCAACTTCCTTCTTGGCATGCAAGAAGCTCGCCAAGGAACTCCAAGGAAGGCGAAGCAAGGTCCGCCTCATGACTTCCTACTTCGGACAAGAAGCTCGGCCAAGGAACCCAAGGAAGGCGAGCAAGGTCCGCCTCCGCAACTTCCTTCTTGGCATACAAGAAGCTCGGCCAAGGAACTCCAAGGAAGGCGAGCAAGGTCTGCCTCATGACTTCCTACTTGGCGGACAAGAAGCTCGGCCATGAACTCCAAGGAAGGCGAGCAAGGTCCGCTCCGCAACTTCCTTCATGCATAAGAAGCTCGCCAAGGAACTCCAAGGAAGGCGAGCAAGGTCCGCCCACGACTTCCTACTTATGACAAGAAGCTCGCCAAGGAACTTCAAGGAAGGCGAGCAAGGTCCGCCTCGCAACTTCCTTCTTGGCGCATAAGAAGCTCGCCAAGGAACTCCAAGGAAGGCGAGCAAGGTCCGCCCATGATTCCTACTTGGCGGACAAGAAGCTCGCCAAGGAACTCCAAGGAAGGCGAGCAAGGTCCGCCTCAAGAACTTCCTTCTTGGCGCATAAGAAGCTCGCCAAGGAACTCCAAGGAAGGCGAGCAAGGTCTGGCCCATGACTTCCTACTTGGCTAACAAGAAGCTCGCCAAGGAACTCCAAGGAAGGCGAAGTAGGTCTCGCCCATGACTTCCTACTTGGCGGACAAGATGCTCGCCAAGGAACCCAAGGAAGGCGAAAGGTCCGCCTCGACTTCCTACTTGGCGGACAAGATGCTCGCCAAGGAACTCCAAGGAAGGCGAAAGCAAGGTCTGCTCCGCGACTTCCTACTTGGCGGACAAGATGCTCGGCCAGGAACTCCAAGGAAGGCGAGCAAGGTCCGCCTCCATGACTTCCTACTTGGCGGACAAGATCACTGCCAAGGAACTCCAAGGAGTAAGTCATCCCACGAACCTTGAGTTGGCCCCCGATTCACTATATTATTTCGACACAACAAAGTTCTTCAAAGAAAAGTAATTCACTTCTATTACATTGACAAAAAGAGTATTTCCATTTAGAAGTGTAAGGAAACAAGCCCTTCCTCAAAATTACATACGGCCGTCAGATTCCATGGTCGGCACGCCACATCCAAATCTTCCAAGTGGTATGCCCTCGTCTGGCTTTGCCCCTAGTTTGCCTTCCTTAGAACCCAGCGCCCATTTGTCCGCTGCCACCGGTTGTCTCCGCTGTGGACGCCACGATCATCCTCTACTCGGATGTGCTCATTGATGCGCATTAGGTGCCACATGGATGTCTGGCGACCATTGTAAGCGAGTCCTCAAATTTATGTCCGACCGAGACCATGATATTGGGTGATTGCCAGTTGACCGGCAATCTAGGATCTCATTGAAGGTTTCCTCAAGACTGGAGTTGTACGCCTCAACGCTTTCGGCCTCCATCTTGACACCGAGAAGGTGGTCGAATTCCTTTGGTGTTTTGGTGTTGGTTGTAAAGCGCCACAAAGGCTTCGCCAATCCGCCGCCACCTTGAGAGTTCTCCCAAATTCCCCGAACCATTTCAACCCAACTCGCCTAAACTTGACGGAAAGACCAGCACATAAGAGCATCATTCCGCCTATGTCCGCCATAACTCGGAAATGACTTACATGCATCGGGTCATTCCGTCAGTAGGGTGAACTTTGGTCGGTGGAAGCTCACGGAAGCGCTTTGCTTATCTCCAAGGAAAAGGAGAAGCGCCACCAAGCAATCAGATTCAGAAGGAATGGCGCCGCTGGCGGGAGGGAGGCCGACCTCTCGCCGCGTGGACTCCATAGATAGTCAGCCAAACGCCGCAAGACCCTTTGAGTTTCGCCGCAGCCTGCTCTTCAAAATCGCCCGCAAATCCTCTCAGACAGCAGTAGTAGGAGTACTCGACGCCGCTCTCCGGACGGAGGGCTTGCAGATGCTTGTGCGCCGGACTTCTTCATACAAGACATCCAATCACCATCTCCGTAGCTTCGTAGTAGAAATGGCCGAGTATGCCGACCGGCCGTCAATGGCGGATGGGTGCGCCACCAGGTCACCCACCCAGCCTACACCCTTCCCTTTGACATGCCGCTTAAGCTCCTCCATCTTCGCAGCCTATTCACGATGACGGCGCTCTTGGTCCCGCAACTTGTGTTCCGTGACGCCTAGAGTGTGACTCTCTCCGCCGATGACCGTTCGACTAACGACTATGACTTCTTCCGCTTATCCTGCAGTTCCCGATCGCCTCCGTGGGCGGTCCCCAAGTCCGCCATCTGAGGGACTAGAGGGTGTCCTTCTCCTTCTAAACTCGGGTGGCTCTCGCAATGGCGTATAACGGAAACTCGTCGTTGTTCGCCATAGTCGGCATCGATGAACTTGGAAGACAAGGTTTTATCTGCCAAGATTCCTACGTAGACGGCGCCAATTGTACGGGGAGGAAAATTCCAGAACCCGTGACTTCCTTTCTTTCCAAGCTCTTTCACCGTCCGATCACCGAAGACACCCATGGAGCATGTGTGTGTGGCCTTAAACACCTCCGACGATCAAGTTAGCACACACCTAGGATAGAGAGAGAGAGAGAGAGAGAGAGAGAGAGAGAGAGAGGAGAGTGTTTGAATGTAAGAATTTCCTTACAGTGTTCTCCTCAGATGGGGGCGCAGACTTGCTTATATACCCTTCATACCCCATATCCACTTCCAAGGCCTCTCAACACGTGGCTCGCTATCCCATCTGCCAAGATACGCCATGTCAACATCACCAACCTAACCGCCACTTATCGAGCTCTAAATGAAATAACATCTCGCTTATCAACGCCTCACCGCTTATGCCCAAACATTCCCCGTTAAGCTCAATGGAGACCGGGCCATGCATCTCGGCAGAGCCGAGCTCGTCATCACAAACTTGTTCTGCACCGCCTTCCGCCGAAAGCGCATAGACATTCTGGTCCAACTGCGTTCGCCCGGCGTTTACATTTCACTTGCTAACCTCGCTCGGCCGGCACGAGCTCGGTTGGGCTAAGCGGTGCTTTAACCGAAAGCACCTTCGTGGATGTTAAATCTCGCCCATCACCGCCGCCAAAATTGTCTGATCATTACCACGGCCCAATCCAGCCATAAATTTCTCGTAACCCTAGGTGGTGGGCGCAGCGATGTCGCCGCTTAGGTTGTTGATGTCATGGTTGTTGAAGCTCGATAATTACTCTCACCGCCTGGCTACAACTTTTGTTTGTCGAGCGGTGACCTTGGCTTAGAAAGCCGCTCACAGTATGGCCTCGATAGTTTGCCGGAGTTGATGCATCATTTCTCCATATCGACCGATAAATCTTTATCTCGTCTGATTGCGGTAATTCTAAAGTGGAAACAAACCGATTTTCATCGAGCACTGTGTGACCGATGAATCGTGAATTATGTCAACTCTCCTCCGCCTTTGTAACCGGTGGAAGCGGCAAACATCGTTGTCCACTACGAAGTTCCCAGATTGATAAAGCCTTCTACCTCAGTCCAGAGTGCTTGGGGGGTAACTACCTCGTCGAAAGCAATGATGACAATACTACCCTGGCAAAACAGAAAATAAAGCAAAAGAAACAAAAATTAGAAAAACGTACAACACATCGGCTTAAATAAAGACAACACACAATTGAACTCATAAACGGACATTCAGACTCAAACACCTATTTTCTCCCAAATTTTCGCCACAATACATCGATACCCTCAAACACCGATGTCCTCGACCGACACCCAGACTTGCAACTAATACATACATTCCCCAGAGAGACACACCCTAACAAAGACATATCAAGCAAGTGAGCCAAAACACCCCTATGGTGGGGTAGGGTTTCTAGTTTCACAGAGCTAGGGTTTCATTATGCACGCGGTTTCAAACAATCCTACATTCAGTGAGCAACTTGTCCTAGTTTGGAACAATCTTATGGCTTCCAATATGCAACTAGGTCAATTGGTCAAAAAGGGTGCTCTCAAAGAAGACCACCTAATATACCTCGCCTCCTAACATCGAGAAGTGAAAGGAGGATCAAACGGTACAACGTAGTCCAGATCCGAGGTTTGTGTTCCCATTGTGGCAAAGCTCGCAATCGCCAACCTTATGGCATGCTTTTTCTGGGCAAGCCTCGCAAGCCGCCAGAATAGCATATGGCAAACATCAGAATCTTAGACGCACTAATGCAAATGTAATGCAAAAACACATAAGTGTAAATAAAATAACATATCATGAATTCGAGTCAAGTTCTCTCAATCAACAGAAGTCGCCAGAACAGACGCGATTTCATACTTCGCGGAGAGGCGCGAATTGGTCTTATACAATTCGGACTCATTACGATTCTCAATCTAATCTCACAAAGTGCAATGAGATCGATAAACACTAAAGAGTCTGAATCCGCAAACATTTTGGAAAATCAGATTTAAATCAAAATATACCAAAACCGGATTACTTTTGCCAGACATGAGTCGCCACCTAAATATTTTATTTTTGAGAAATTTAGGAAACCCCGACTGCGCATGTGCCACGGTCCGGCTATCACCAAAGTTGCTCTCGCTCGAACTTGGGTACGTAGAGGAAAGGTCCTAAATGAGCATTCTAACTCGCCGATCAAAGATCGAGCTTTACTACATGATATGTTGTTTTATAAACACATGTGTTCTTATTCGTTATTAGCCAACTTTACTATGTGGCATACATACAAGTATAAACTAAGTCACAAGAATTGGAACAAAACGACTCATGTTTGTTTTCAAAAAATGGTTTGAAAGTGCTACTTGCAAGTAGGCTAAAGCGCCAGATTTGCCACCCTCAAATGGGCTTAAAACATGATTTTGCCACTTCGCAAAGTGGGCGAACTCACAATCATCGAATTGTCCCAATTCAAGCAATAAAGCCTTCACCCACGTGCATTCATGTAGTTAAGCATTTAAGCAAATAGCCACATGACAAGCACGCTTATCATGGCAATCACTCACACTTATGCAAGTATGCTAAAGTGTAAACACTTACAAGTACTAAGCCAAAACAAAGCTAGTTAGAAATATGCATGATCCTAACTATGCTAAAATGCTAATGCAACACATGCAAAATGCAATTAATTGGCTCCCGCTTATCTAATGATGGAATTTGAATGCAATTTGATAACATGCTTTAAAACACGATTCAAATAAGTATTGAAATACAATGCAGTTTGTATGATGCGCCGAACCCAAAGGTATGCAAGACAATGAATGATAAAAATGCTACATAATGTATGCTAATTGAAAATGCCCTAATCTAACCATCAAAAAGCGTTATAAAAGGGAGAAAAAGTGGGGGTTGGAAGACATGCACACACATGCACACTTATTACAATATTGTGCCCTCAAGAAAGAAAGGTCCTAATAAATAAGCTAAGCTATACTAAGCTAAGCTAATTATTACAAAACGAAACTAATTATCTATGTTAAGCTAATTAATTATTACAAACCACTTAATTAACTATTCTAGCTAATTAATTATTACAAACCAAATTAAATTTGAATAACTAGTTACACAAACTAATTAATTACAACATTTGAATAATTAGCTATACTAACTAATTAAAGCGATAAAATGGCCTCGTGGGCGGGGAAGATTTGCATGCTCGATTGGCATCCGCTCGGAAATCCATTGCTTTGCCATCAATTGTCTCTCTTTTCACTTGCCTTCGAGTTCCTGAACATTGAACCAACCTCCACACTATTTCGCCTCCAAAACAGATCATTTCAAGACAAATGGACTGGTGGGTCGGCCACAAAGTGGTCCGGCCACCTCAACTAGTCGTCAAGTTAGTGAAAGTGGTCGGTCGGGTTACCTCAAGTGGCCGATCAACCACCGCTTTTCCGCATTTGGGTTTTGCTACAATAGAGAACAACAGAGGCACATCAATGTATTTGCAAGAAGATGTATGCACTACCACTCTCCTCATCATGTCTCAAGCTCAAAGGAGCATGGCGCTCGGCTTTCAAGCCACCAACCAAGCATCTCAATGCATGATGGCCCAAAACCAAGCTTATACAAGCTTAGTGAATGCACAAACAATACACAAAGAGCCTCCACCCCATCATGCATCATCAAGGGTGTTGGCATCAAGAAATGTAACACGCTTCATCACTTTAAGTATGAAACGCCCCATATTTCTTATGTTTGATTAACGTCCGATCTAAACACATGCAATGCAACACAAATGCTTATCTTGCACATGTTTTACTTGCTCCAATTCTGTTTACTCATTTTACATTACCAAACCATTTTCTTACTTGATTTGGTCCAAAGTGATTTTCCTTAATGGGAGAGGGGTTAACTAAAATGAATGGTTTAAGGTATGAGAGAGATTATGCCTTTGGCTAGAGGAATCCTCATAAGAGGGTTTAAGCCATTTGAGCACAAACTCTATCAAGCTTAAACACAAGCACAAGGTAAACCAACCTCAAAACAATCAAAAGTGAAGAAATGTGGGAGATGGTAGAATTTCAGCTAGAGTGGCATGAAAACAATTTCTAACATGCAAACAACTCATGTACAACATGTTAGGGGACTTAAGCATTAAAACTAGTGAGGAGCTTACACCAGAACCATGCAACATCAAGCCCAAATAGCCAAACTAACTCTAGAAAGACCTCAAACATGCCAAAATAATGGCCAAAATGTGCCGAGATGGTAGCATGAAAAGCAAGAAAATCATGTTCATGTATTGGCTCATACACAAGGCATAAAAGCACACCTCTCAAGAGTGATGAAAGAGTGGAATATGTGAGAGTGTGACAAGGCTACATGCACCGGAATCATGTGTGAAATGATGCTATGACATGCAAACATCACAAGCATGGCATGTTAAAGACCTTTGAAACTCAAAGCTAGTCAAGCTTAACTACACTATAGCTATACAAAGCAAGTCTCAAGGACCAAGACCACTAAAACAGAGTTTACATGTCAAAGAAAAAGCCAAAACATGCTGGAGTGGAGCCAACACATGATAGAATGATAGGCTAAAACATCAAGTAACCTAGGCTAGCAAGCATGATTGCACTACATGTGTAAGAAGCAAGCAAGAAGTGACTCAACCACCAAAAACATAGTTAAAGCAGTCAAAAAAGTCACAAAACACGCCGAGATCAAGCAATTAACACATGCAAACAAGATGTGAGGAGGGGGACCACCTCAGATTTTGGTCCTTTAAAACTAACTTTCTACCACTGAAAACCTCTGAAGTTTCAGTGGTAGAAAGGCCAAACAAAGGGTGTTTGAAGGGCTTTAAAAGATGGCACAAAGCTTAGCAAATAAGCAACAAAGGAGGGTGGACCACCCCTAACTCCAAAAAGGCCTCAAACTACCATTTTTTATACTTAAAAATAGAGGTTTTTGTAGTTGACAACTAGGCCAAAACAGTATGCAAAGGTGGCCCAAACTAGTGTACCAAAAACAAGTTTTAAAGGGGTAAATGCTTACCCTTGAAGCACAGCAGCCAAACAACTACAACTCTGAGCTAAAACTGTTTTTGAGCCCAAACAAAACCTTTCAAGAACCTCACCCAAGGTGGTGGTGTTTGGGTAAGGTTTTCTTTGCAATATTGTGAAAAAAACTCACTTTCAAGCACAATATATATACATATATATATATATAGAGAGAGAGAGAGAGAGAGAGAGAGAGAATTTTGCTTCTAAAATTCGTAACCCTCAAATAGGGGAGGGACCTCCTTATATAGAACAAGCAAGCAAAAGTTTGCTTCATCCCTCCATACACGCAGTATGGAGGACAAGCCCTGTTCAAGAGCTGCTCAAAAGATCTCAAAATATCTAAAAATGAAAAATTGGCCGCCGGCCACTTCTGTGGTCGATGTGATATCCTTGTTCCAGATATGTTAATTGGTCCTTATTTTGAATATGATTATGTGTTTAATATAATTTTGTGTGTCATTATGTGAAACTATATGTGGTTTTGAATTTCATATCTGCTCACCGTGAGGAATATCTGCTTGATTATCTACTTGAAATTAAATTGAAGGCCTTATCACCACATAAATCAAAAACTAATTGCGCCATTGTGATTGGCATAATTTTTAAATACTACGGTCAAATTTAATTAAAAATTGATTCGGATCGATTAATTAGATTAAATTAGTTGTGTAGTGTTCAAATTGTTTAATATTAAATAATTGTGACTAGTGGAAATTTATGTAAAGAAGGGCACTATACACTAAATTCTATACTTGAGCTCAAGAATCTGATTTTGTGCCTTGAGAGAGAGAAAGGGTCACCATAGAGAGAGAAAGGGAGAGAATTATGTAATCTTGGCTCAAGGTTTGGGAATTTGAAGATTAAACTCAAGAATTGGCTAGAGTTTGGGTGTTGAAGCTCTAGGTTAATGAATTCATGAATTTTAAGTTATCATCTTGTGAATTCAAGTTTGAATAATGGTCAAGAACATGGATTAAATTGATTATGAGGAAATTGAGTTGATTTTGTTGTATTTGAAGTCAATAGATGCATTCATGGTGGAAATTGCAATAAATTTCCATGTTTGAGCAACGGCTAAGTGTAATCCATGATGAATCTTGTTTGAAATCTATGTATTTGATCATCTCTTCACCAATTAAGTTGAGAATAATGAATATCTCTCACATGCAAGTGTAGATCATGGAGGTGTGAGCTTTGCATGTTTGAATTTGATGTGTTGGTGAAGAGTTTGGGTTAATTTGAGGCATGCATGTAAGTAATTCTGGAATTGAGCTTCATAAAGTTGTAATTTGGTGTTTATACCATGTTAGTATATGTATATGTGAAGTTTGAGCCAAAATCATGCATTTGGAGCCTTTGAATATCAAGTTGAAGCTCAAGAACATGTTCTCGATTTTCCAATTCTTGATGTTCCGCCGAGCGGAGAACCGCCACTCGAAATGCGTGAAATTGTGGCTCCCAAAGATATTTTTTGCAGACATGGTGTCCGCCGAGCGTGGAAGCTTACGCCTGCCGGGAGCTATGTAGACAGAACTTCAGCTCGAAAGCGCCAAACTTCACGCCGATGTGAATTTGATGCATCCAAGATTTGCAGACCTATGGGTCCGCCGAAGGGATGTCCACGCCGAGCGGGATCCTATTTCAAAATTTTGAAAAGGCATTCTCAGGTTTTATTTTCCGTTTTCACTTCTTAGTACTCTAGGCATACATTGAGTATTATAAATGAGTTAGAAGGATAAGAAAGAAGCTTCAAAGAGGAATATGAATTAAAACGGATGGAATCGCTTAGACCCATATGTGTTATGTGATGTGTAGGGTCAAGCTCGGCAAAACCAACCAACCGCCACCAATGAGTAATATCATAACAAGGATATCTCAAATATGTTGTTTGTCCAATTGCTTACTTCTATGTAAGTTTTATAAGTCTCATAATTTGAATTGTGGACAAATGTCTGCTATGCCTAAAGAATGAAAAGTACTTAATGGGCCAAAAGCCGCTTGACACGGCTAATAGTTTGACATGAATGATAGTTTGACACGAATAACAGCTTGATACGTAATGATAGTTTGACATTTAATGATAGTCCTAATACTAATGACGCTTTGACATAAAAGTTTGAATGGGCCAGAGGCCAGTTTGACATGAATGAATGAATGGGCCAGATGCCAATTTGACGTGAATGGATGAATGGGCCAAAGGCCAGTTTGACAAGGAAGTATGAATGGGCCAAAGGCCAGTTTGACAAGAATGAATGAATGGGCCAGAGGCCAGTTTGACATGAAAGTTTGAATGGGCCAGAGGCCAATTCGACGTGAATGAATAAATGGGCCAAAGGCCAGTTTGATAAGAATGAATGAATAGGCCGCAGGCCGCTGACATGAAAGTTTGAATGGGCCAGAGACCAGTTTGACGGGAAAGGATGGATGGGCCAAAGGCCAGTTTGGTAGGAAAGTATGAATGGGCCAGAGGCCAGTTTGACATGAATGAATGAATGGGCCAAAGGTCAGTTTGACATGAATGAATTTATGGGCCAAAGGCCAGTTTGACATAATGGAATGAATAGGCCGAGGCCAAGATGATCTAATGATAGAATGAATGGGCTAAAGGCTACCGACATGAATGAAAGACAAATAGGCCAAGGGCTAGTTTTGACACGAGTAGATTAGGCCCGAGGTCATCCGATGTGTTTGGAATCACAAATAACTAATGTATGTATGTATTAGATAGAAATATGAATTGGGCCTAAGGTCGCTTGATGTATACTATTCCGATGTCTCTTCTTTATTTGATATTATTCATCGCTGCCACGCCATTCATTTGTTTGTAGGTGAGCCAAGAGAGGTCCGCACTACCAAGGAAGTCTCGATGGAACAACCAAAGTTTTGAAGAGTCACTCTTATGCCTCATCAAAGACGAGACATGTCTTCGCTTTTGCCATTCTATGTATTTTGGTCATGTTGGCGAGGACTTTGGTTTACGCCCCAGATATGGTTTTGTTTATCGACTTAGATTTGAATGATTCTGTCTGTACAGAACTTTATGCTACTATACTTTCTATTGTGAGTTATTAACATATGGGTGTATGAAATGTTATGATGTGCATATAAGCACGGCTCTATGGACAAAGTTTTAAATTTACTTTCGTTTGGTCCCTTTACTCTGATGAGTTTTGTCTTATTTGGTTTGAGGTCGTAGTAATCTCGCGGATTACCGGCCTAAGTTATGGCCATAACCTATAGGGCGGTTCGGTCGTGACAGAAAGTGGTATCAGAGCACGGTTAATAACTCACACACTTGTCCAAAAGAGCAATAAGCGACTAGATAAGATCTAGGATGCATTCATGTAAAAAGTATGAATTTGAAAGCATCAAGAATATGCTTAAATGTTTAATATGAACGATTATGTATTATAAGTTTGTGATTTGCTTGCATTAAGTAATTATTTGAATACGTATGTTTTAGTATATGCATGCTCGTGAATCTTTTGTATAAAGTATAACGCAAGTTTAATCGATGGTGAGAACATGTGATTATATGAGATATGAATTGTTACACTAATGTGTACAAATAAGTTTGTTTTGTTATAATGCACATACATGAACATATGAATTATGAAAAAGTTGCTTATGTGCATTCGATTCGCTAATGGGTGTCTATGTGAAATATGAACATGATTTGAGTATATAATTACTTTTAGTAAATGTTCAAAGGTCTATGTGAAATATGAACATGATTTGAGTATATAATTACTTAGTAAATGTTCAAAGATGCGATATCTAATAAGTATGCAATCATTTGTTACGTATGTGATTAATTGTGTCTTGTCTATACATAAAATGATAATATAATAATGTGCCTATGTGCGAATGTACGATGTGTATTCAGGTTTATTTTTGTATTAAGTATCCCAAGATTTGGCATGGTCAATAAGAGTTTGTGTAGAACATGGATAAAGTAAGGGCATACGGGTTGGCGATCTTTTCATAGCCTAACTTGATAGTCTGGAAGGAATAGTACAAGAGATGGCGTAGATCTTAAGACAACAACATCGCTTGCCGCTACTAAGAAGAACCTTTGCCACCACTCAAAGGTAAGAAACACCGATGAGTTTCTTGTCGATTTCTAGGGCTTGTTATAGGTGTGGTAAAATGGACCATATGGTGAGGAACTGCCCCTAACCGAAAGCAAAATGTGAATAAATATTCGCCTCAACTAGATTCGTAATAAAGGTAAGAATTGCTACTTAGGATAGAGTAATTACACTCATCCTCGAAAAGTGCTCAAAATATCGCTAACGTTATCCCAAGTATCTATATTGTTTATAAACTAATGCTTATGTGTTGATTGATTCTCAATTAGTGCATGTGTACATCTTGCTTGGGATATTAATTGATTCGATCGCATATTCCTTCATATCACGCTGCCAGGTATCTAGATTGGTTAGACCCACGAGATCGAGACCAGATTCATTGAATGTATATGCTCCATTTGGGAAATTTGTGAAATACGATTGATATCGATTAACTCAAGACATGCACCTGCATACCTAAACTTATGCTCGTGGTGATTTGTTATATTATCGTTTCAACGACTAAACCATCGGGATTGTGACTTGTGATTGTATAACTAAGTTGAGCACCCGTGATAATAAACTCTACAAATTACGAGATCATGTATTTTGATTGGTAGAAATTGACTAAACCACGGACTATATTAAGCTTGGACTCAGAACTTATGCTTTTGTGACCGATTTGAAACTTTTGTGTAACAAATCCCATACTATGTGCAACCGAGGAACTTTTGTTTAATGTGTTATTGTGCACCATATATTTGCATAAAAGACTTGTTGGAAACTATCGCATTGATTATAGTACATACCTCGATCTCAATAATTGTATGCATATGCAACTATACTTGGACTTATGCGACAATGCCATATTGTACATGACTTGAAATACCTTGATATGAACAGCCAGACGTAATGACTTTGATATGACTTTGAGAATTGATGAACTTAGGATAGTGGTGAAACTATCCACTAGGTGCCTAAGCAATGAAGTATGCCTTATAGAACCAAAAATCTAATAGAATCCTTTTGTTTGATTTGGCTTGTTAGAACCCTCATTTGATATAATTTGATGGGACCTTTGTTTGGTTTAATCTTACAAGACCTTTTGCTTGGATTGATCAATAAGACCCTCTACTAATTTGATTTTGAAAAGGGGATTAAGAATTGCTTGTAAATAAATAGCCGATTATTCTTGAAAACTGAGTAGACCCAAAACTTGAACTGCTAGGAGTACCGACTTATTTGAAAGACCTTATGTGGGCTATCGCCAGATTGATCTAACCATGAACACTATTGAGAACCAACCTCCAACTATCAAGGACATACATCTTAAAAATGAACCGAATTGTGCAAATCCAAGATTGGGTGTCTTAAGGAACAATGTTTGTGTATTGTCATGTTCTACGTATTTGACGCTAAGGAAGCCGGTGACAAATAAGATTGATTTGATTAAACAAGATGAATATTTATCCTCGACTAATCGTAATATGTTTCATATGTCTTCTTTTAGTATTATCGAATTTTGGGAAATCAAGTTATGGTGAGTGGTGTCATGTTTGTTTTGATGACATTCTTGAGACGCCCTTTCGTGCTAGGGGACGTTAAGCGTATGTAGCACCTTTTGTTGGAGATATCTCTTTGCCACCGACGGTTTTGTACGGTGGGTTTGTCTAGTCGATCTCGGTCGGCCACCGGATGGTCGTGAATGGGTGTGCTTTTGATTCCTAGACGATTATTCATTTGTTCTGTCCGAATGTCATCCTTGGTATTATGTAAATGTTATTGACATCCAAGAAGCTTTGAAAAACCTTGATTATCCGAAGTGTGTGAATTCAATACGCCTTGTAAATAACCCCAGCGCCATTATATTTTGTAATTGGGGCTCGGGATGTAAATTGTGCTCAACATGTGATTGATCGCTTTGGATATTGTCTTTGACATCATGGGGGATTTATATATGAATTGCCTTATGCTTTTGACTACTATCGATAATGTGGAAAGACTCATGGAACAGGATTGAATATTGAACTCAATTGTAAACCGTAAACTGTTAAATGAATTGAAAACACGTGTATTGTGTTAAAAATTGACTACTCGATGTTACATTGTACCTTATAATCAAGATATGGGGATATGTGTACTATGTGCATTGTATAGGTAATTGCTTCGATGCTACCTTTGTTGATTCGGGAATCGATTTGCATCCACTTTATATTCCTCGAAGACTTTGATTAACCTTGG